>JAEMWC010000042.1:612500-740000 GCA_016490735.1 Pachyseris speciosa | reverse complement strand
ATAGAAATATTTAGCGCATAATCTAATTGTTAAATAATGGTAATGGATAAAAAAAGGTTTTAAGAATCATATCAAGAAGCGCATTCGATGCTCATACTGAACCAATATTTAAGCAGCTGAAAATTCTGAAACTCAGTGATATTTATCGATCTCAAATTGGCAAGTTTATGTTTTCTTTTAAGAAAGGCCTCCTTCCTGATGCATTCAATGAAATGTTTTTGCTGACTAATCAAATTCATCATTATAATACTAGAAACTCCAATGCCTTTGACTTATTTTCTTGTAGAACGAATACCCGACAATTTGGAATACGCTTTCAAGGACCTAAATTGTTTAATTCTTTCAATACAGAAATTCAGAATGCTGACAGTTTTTCTCAATTTAAGTCTAAATTAAAAACTTTCCTCCTGAATTGACTTCCCCTTATTTTGTTCATTTTGCTTGTTTGTTTGTGTACTTGCTTTTTAACCTAACTGTGCTTACAAATTAATTAAGACACGCCTAAATTATCATTTACTTAAATCCTTCTCGCAGACACTTTGAAAACGCTAAGAAGTGGGTGCCATTTTGTTGACAACCGCGACCCACTATGTATCACAGAATGGATAGCGAGTAGCATAGCCAATCAGAGGACGGCATTCGTAACAGAAAGCTAGTAAATTTACACTAATGGCCAATACTGGTATATTTTGAGCCATGTGCCCAATATTGGTGCAGGGTGACCCATATCGGCCAATATTGGTCTCGGTAACCCGTATTGCCTAATATTGATCCAAGGTGAAACATATTCGCCAATATCGGCCCATGGTAACGGATATAGGTCAGTGTGGGTGCAGGGTGACCCACATTGGCCAATGTCGATCCAAGGTAACCCTTATTAGCCAATATTTGTGCAGGGTGAGCTAAATTTATTTAAAATAAATGTGAACTTTATTTAAAACAGGGTGGCCCAGTCAGCTACGGGGCTGTTATCCTGAGGGGCCCTGTATACACCTAACTCATAGTATCAATAAAATGAATAATAATGAACACTTGTAATCTGAAAACTAGAGGTCCGAGAAAAGGACTACAATATATATGACTCAAAAGGCTAAGATGTTACAATATTACAATTGCACACTAATGATATAAAAACTATACAAAATCGTGTTTCATCAATAGTCGCTTAAAAGCCTCCAAGGACGCTGCCCGTTTGAATGTTTCAGGTAAGGAGTTAAATAAAATCGCTCCAGAGTATCTAAAAGTTCTCTTCCCGAGGCTAAGCGTGGGTCTTGAAGAATGAATATCTTCACGCCGAAGTGTATTGTAACTATGGAAACTGTGGTTTCTACTAAAATAATCACAAAGATACTGGGGCACTAAATCATTGAGACATTTATAGACTAAGATTAATTTATTCCTTTTCCTGATAGTTTCTAAGTTAGGCCATCCAAGTGTATTGAGAGCTTCGCTGGTGCTATCTCGTCTGACAATTATACGTGCAGCTCGATTTTGTAGGCGCTGTAATCTACTCTTGCACTCAGCAGACAATTCACCCCAGGCCGCGTCGGTATAGCACAGGACTGGTAACACGAGACAGTTGTATACGCATTTCGCTGCCTTAAGCGTTAGACATGATCGGATACGGCCGAGTAGACCCAAGCGCTTGTTGACCTTGGTACACACTTTACTAACATGCTCTTTCCATGAGAGATATTCGTCAAGGACGACCCCTAGGTAGCAGAAATTTCTCACCCTGTCGATGTCACTGCCATGAAGCTGGATCTTAAAAGAAGCATTTGCAAGTTTCTGTCTAGTACCAAAGAGCATACATCTGGTCTTCGTGAGATTTAGAACCAGCTTGTTGTTTTCCATCCACTGTTCAACTCTTTGGAGATCTTCTTGGATTTCCGTCATAATACAGTCTGATTCCAAGCCAGTGGTATATATGACGGTATCATCTGCATACATGCTAATATTTGATCGTAGTAAGCACCGTGGGAGATCGTTAATATAAAGCACAAAGAGTAAGGGGCCTAAAAGTGAACCCTGAGGTACACCATAATCCAGGGGAAGGCTAGATGATATTTCCTTCCCAAATTTAACTCTCTGTGAGCGGGTGCAGAGAAAATCCCGGAACCAATTATAACTTGGGCCTCGAACTCCATAATGTTCTAGTTTATGGAGAAGGCACTTGTGATCAACAAGATCAAAGGCCTTTTTAAGGTCAATAAATACAGCCCCGGTCATTTCCTGCTTGTCCATGCGCTCCAGGATGAAGTCTGTGAGATACGTAACAGCAGTTTGTGCAGAGTGTCGTTTTCTGAAGCCTGACTGATGTTCAGATAGAACATTGTTTGTAGTTAGGAAGGAGGCCAGTTGTACTTGAACCGTACGTTCCATTATCCTTGAGATTTATTTATTTATTTAGTAACTTCCATTTAGTGAAAAAAAAGGCACCAATCTACATTTCTCTTTGCGAGACGCCATCGTGACACTTGGATTCCTTGCTATCCGGGCTACGTGGTGTGGCAACGCGTGGATCGGATGGCAAGAGAGTCCAAGGTACGGAACTTGATATCGTGAACGGGTTCATTGTGCAATTTATTGGCGCTCGCATTGAGCTGGCGTCTTTTAAATCTGCTACACCATGCCGATGAGTCCCAATAAGGACGAAACAGCTGTCCATGGTTGCAGCCCTACTTTATCGAGTCTCGGTCATGTTGGTGTCTCGCAAAGTCAACTTTTTTCACGTAGTATCAGCCATGCTTGTTACATGTATACTAAATGAGGGACTAACGTACGGACTCGAAGTCCAATATTGGTGCAGGGTGACTCTTATTGGCCAATATTGGTACAGGGTAACCCATATTTACCAATATTGGCCGCAGGTGGCCCATATTGGCCAATATTGGTCTATGGTCAGGTATATAGGTCCATGGTCAGGCATATTGGCCAATATTGGTGCAGGATGACCAATATTGGCCAATATTGATCTTCGTAACTCGTATTGGCTAATATTGATCCAGGGTGAACCATATTTTAAAATATTGGTCCATGGTGAGCCATATTTTGGACAATATTGGTCTCGGTAACCCGCATGGGCTAATATTGATCCATGGTAACGAATATTAGCCAATGTAGGTGCAGGGTTGACCCATATTGGCCAATATTCATCTTGGTAACCCGTATTGGCTAATATTGATCAAGAGTGAACCATATTAGCCAATATTTGTCCACGGTGAGACATACTGGCCAATTTTGGTGCAGGGTGATCCATATTTGTCAATATCGGTTACGGTAACCGGTATTGGCTAATATTGATCCAGGGCGAGCCATATTGGACAATATTGGCCCTTGGTGAGCCATATTTGGTCAATATTGGACTCGGTAACCCGTATTGGCTAATATTGATCCAGGTTGAACCATATTGGCCAATATTGGTCCATGGTAACGACCATTAGCCAATGTTGGTGCAGGGTTGACCCATATTGGCCAATATTGATCTTGGTAACCCGTATTGGCTAATATTGATCAAGGGTGAACCATATTAGCCAATATTGGTCCACGGTCAGGCATACTGGCCAATATTGGTGCAGGGTGACCCATATTTGCCAATATCGGTCACGGTAACCGGTATTGGCTAATATTGATCCAGGGAGAACAATATTGGCCAATATTGGTCCATGGTGAGGCATATTTGGCCAATATTGGTCTCGGTAACCCGTATTGGCTAATATTATCCAGGTCAAATCAAATCAAATCAAATAACTTTATTTATACACGGTGTTCTCATCAATTACATTGGGTCATAAATACTTAAAAATACTATAGTTACAAAAATTTAAATTTCGTTCTAAACTACTTTTAAAATACTAGCAATAGAATACAAAGCCTAACTATCTAAAACTACGATACCTTAGATAAACTGCTTTACATGAGAGCCGTGTTGCCCAGGTTGAGCCGTATTGACCAGTATTGGTCCATGGTAACGAATATTAACTAATGGTTGCGCAGGGTGCCCCATATTGGTCAAAGTTAAGCAAAGGTAGCCCATATTGGCCAATATGCGTTTAGGGTGACCAACATTGGTGAATATTTGTGCAGGGTGACTCTTATCGGCCAATATTGGAGCAGGGTGACCTTACTGGGCAATATTGGCCAATATTGGTACAGGGTAACTTTTATTGGCCATTATTGGTACAGGTAACCCACATTTACCAGTATTGACCGCTGGTGACCCATATTGGCCAATATTGGCCTATCCTGCTGAAGTCTAGAGAACTGCGGACAACAAATCGTCTGGCCATGCGGACTTATCTCGACGAAGTCGACCTTGGTCGTCTGGAAGGAGGCAAAGAGTCGTGTGAAGACAAAACACGCGCGCTTGAAACCATAATGAAGACGGGCTTGGATTTTGTACTTCCCCTTAAATCCAAGACTATCATTGCCAACGAACCACCATGGATTAGCAAACAACTGAAATCCTTAATTCACGAGCGCCAAACAGCACTTGCTCGAGGTGATAAAGTTAGGGTTCGCCGCCTTCGGAACCGTGTTAACCGTTTACGGAAGTCTTGTCGTGCTAAATATTATGAGTCCAAAGTCGAACACCTGAGGGACTGTGAACCGCGTATGTGGTGGAAAGAAGTTAAGTCACTTGGCGGGATGCAATCAGCTACGTGCACGGATCCGACCTCTGTCTTGATGCATATTGACTCAGGGCCTGATTCTAGTCGTATGGCCTTTGCTAACGTCATTAACAATGCTTTTCTTGCCCCAATGAACATCTTTACTCCACTGGATCCTGAAATTTCGGTTGCCGCGCAACACACCGACACGCCAACGGTTACTGAGTTCTGTGTCCTAAAGAGACTCATCGCCCTTAATCCTGCCAAAGCTTCTGGACCAGACGGCGTGCCTGCCTGGCTTTTGAAAGAGAACGCAGACTTCCTGGCTCCAGTGGTTACTGATATTCTTAATTGCTCATATTTGGAGGCTCGTCTGCCCCAGTCCTGGAAGCACGCCAACGTTGCCCCTATTCCTAAGCAGACCCCTGTATATGACGTTAACAAACACTTGAGACCAATTTCACTTACACCTGTCCTTTCCAAGTTGGCGGAGGACTTTGTGGTTGATCGTTATGTTAAACCTGCTGCACTCGCTAAGGTCCACCTGAGGCAGTTTGGCACTGTTCCGGTTCAAGTACCACCAAAACCCTAGTAAGCATGACTCATGCCTGGTACAGTGCTACTGACGGTAACGGAGCGTCTGTGAGGGTGATTCTCTTTGAAAAAACGCTTTTGACCTCACTGACCACCGGATTTTAGTCAGGAAGTTGGGTACATATAACATCCCTGATGCTGTCATCTCTTTGATTACCGACTTCCTCACCTCGCGGAAACAGCAAATTAAACTCGGCCACGACTGTTTTTCGGAATGGGGCGCGGTCCCGGCGGAGGTTCCTCAAGGTACAAAACTAGGGCCGTGGCTGTTTATCATCATGATCAACGAGCTCGATGTTCCTGGCACCGATCTCTGGACGTATGTTGACGATACCACTATTTTGGAGACGATAAGCAAGAACCAATACAGTCACATCCAAGCTGCTGTTGACACCCTAGCAAGCCGTGCGACCGTGGATAAGTTTCAACTAAACGAGACAAAATGCAAAGAACCATTATAAACTTTAACACTAACAACCCTACCTCATTCGATCCAGTTGTTGTTAATGGCATGCCTATTGATTTAGTTACTAGTGCCAAAATACTAGGCCTTAATATCTCCAATGATTTGAAATGGAATTGTCACATTGACTCCATTATCAGGAAGTCTAAGAAGCGTTTGTATAGTTTGTCTCAGCTTAAACGCTCTGGTCTTGGTACCCGTGAGTTAGTCCAGTTTTTATTCGTCCGATCACGGAGTATGCGTGTCCTGTCTTTCATGACGGTCTCCCCGCGTACCTCTCCAACGAGCTTGAAGGAGTACAAAAGCGGGCCATTTTTCCTCTTTTCTCATATAATGAGGCTTTGGTTGAATCAGGCCTAACTAAACTTTCAGACCGCCGCCAGGAACTAGTTGGTAAACTATTTAAGGAAGTTATACAGAACGAACAGAACAAGCTCCATGACCTTCTTCCTGCTCGCAACACATGTACCTAAGAAATATGTGGAA
This sequence comes from Pachyseris speciosa, assembly GCA_016490735.1. Taxonomy (NCBI): domain Eukaryota; kingdom Metazoa; phylum Cnidaria; class Anthozoa; order Scleractinia; family Pachyseridae; genus Pachyseris; species Pachyseris speciosa. The sequence goes on along the minus strand of JAEMWC010000042.1, from coordinate 733,847 downwards.
GTTTAAACCAGTTTTCAAGACGAACAGATTTCGTAACAGTTTTATTACTTTTAATGCCCCTAAGGCTTGAACGATTTTAATAGAGGTTTAAATCTCTTAATATAATATTGATTCAGGGTGAACCATAGTTATCAATATTGGCCGCTGGTGACCCATATTGGCCAATATTGGTCTCGGTAATCCGTGTAAGATAATGTTAATCCAGGGAGACCATATTGGCCAATATTGGTCCATGGTGAGGAATATTAGCCAATATTGGTGCAGGGTGACCCATATTTGCCAATATCGGTCACGGTAACCGGTATTGGCTAATATTGATCCAGGGAGAACAATATTGGCCACTATTGGTCCATGGTGAGGCATATTTGGCCAATATTGGTCTCGGTAACCCGTACTGGCTAATATTATCCAGGTCAAATCAAATAAAATAAAATCAAATAACTTTATTTCTACACGGTGTTTTCATCAGTTACATTGGGTCAAAAATACTTAATAATACTATAGGTGCAAAAATTTAAATTTCCTTCTAAAATATTAGCAATAGAATACAAAGTCTATCTAAAACTACGATAACTTAGATAAACTGCTTTACATGAGAGCCGTGTTGCCCAGGTTGAACCGTATTGGCCAGTATTGGTCCATGGTAACGAATATTAGCAAATGGTTTTACAGGGTGACCCATATTGGCAAATGTTAAGCAAAGGTAACCCATATTGGCCAATATGCGTTTAGGGTGACCCATATTGGTGAATATTTGTGCAGGTTGACCCTTATCGGCCAATATTGGTGCAGGGTGACCTTACTGGGCAATATTGGTACAGGGTGAACCATGTTTACCAATATTGGCTGCTGGTGACCCATATTGGCCAATATTGGCCTCAGTAACCCGTATTAGCTAATACTAATCCAGGGTGAACAATATTGGCAAATATTGGTCCAAGGTGAGGCATATTGGCCAATATTGGTGCAGGGTGGCCCATATTGGCCAATATTGATCTTGGTAAACGTATTCGCTAATAGTGATCCAGGGTGAACCATATTGCCCAATATTGGTCCTTGGTGAGACATATTGGCCAATATTGGTGGTGGGTGACCCATATTGGCCAATCTTGATCCAAAGTAACCCATATTGGCCAATATTGGTCCATACTGAGGCATATTTGGCCAGTATTTGTCTCAGTATTATCCACTGTTTTTGCTGGATGACCCATATTGGCCAATGTTGAGCGAAACTAATCCATATTGGCCAATATCGGTCCAGGGTGACCCATAATGGCCAATATTGGTACAGGGTGACTCTAATTGGCTAACATTGGTGCAGGGTGACCCATATTTACCAATATTGGCCGCTGGTGACCCATATTGGTCTCGGTAACCCGTATTGGCTAATATTAATCCATAGTGGACCATATTGGCCATTATTGGTCCATAGTGAGGCATATTGGCCAACATTGGTGCAGGGTGACCCATATTGACCAATATTGATATTGGTATCCCGTATTGGCTAATACTGAACCATAGTGAACCATATTGGCCAATATTGGTCCATGGTGAGGCATATTGGCCAATATTGGTGCAAGGTGACCCATACTGGCCACTTCGTAGCCGTATTGGCTAATATTGATTCAGGGTGAGCCATATTGGCTAATATTGTTCCAGGGTGAGGCATATTGGCCAATATTGGTGCAGGGTAACCCATATTGCCCAATACTGGTCTCGGTAACCCGTATTGGCTAATATTGATCCAGGGTGAACCATATTGGCCAACATTGGTCCATGGTAACGAATATCATCCATTGTTGGTGTAGGGTGACCCATATGGGCCAATGTTGAGCCAAAGTAACCCATATTGGCCAATGTCGGTCCAGGGTGACCTATATTGGCCAATGTTGAGCCAAAGTAACTCGTGTGAGCCAACGTCGGTCCAGAGTGACCCATATTGGCCAATATTGGTGCAGGACTGCAGGGTGACCCATATGTTCCAATATTAGTCGCTGGAGACCCATATTGGCCAATATTGGTCTCAATAACCCGTATGGGCTAATGTTAATCCATGGTGAACCATATTGGTCAATATTGGTCCATGGTGAGGGATATTGGCCAATATTGATGCAGGGTGACCAATATTGGCCGATATTGATTTTGGCATCCCGTATTGGCTAATATTGATCCAGGGTGAACCATATTGGCCAATATTTGTCCATGGTGACGCATATTGGCCAGTATCGGTGCAGGGTAACCCATATTGGCCAATATTGGTATCGGTAACCCGTATTGACTAATATTGATCCAGGGTGAACCATATTGGCCAATATTGGTGTATGGTGATGCTTAATTCCAATATTTGTGCAGGGTGACCAATATTGGCCAATATAGGTATCGGTAACCCGGTGAACCATGTTGGACAATATTGGTCCATGCTAACGAATATTGACCAGTAGTGGTGCCGGTTGACCCATATTGGCCAATATTGATGCAAGGTAACCCATATTGGCCAATACTGGTGCAGGGTGACACATATTGGCCAATTTTTGTTCAGGTAACCCAGGATGACCCATATTGGTCCGGAATAGCCCGAATTGACAATATTAGTCCAGGGTGACCGATATTGAGCGATTTTGGCGCAGGTTAATCCTACTTTCCTACTTATGTTATCTTTTCCTGCCTTCTTCATGTGTAGCTTCTAAAACATCGGTAATTTAATGGGCTCATTTCAGCGTGGTGCACATCAACGGGTTTTACTTGTGTTCTTAGCTGCGGGTTGTAATGTTTATTTTTCTGTTGTTGATGATTTTTATATGCCATGAAATAGACGTTTGGAGTATATGACAGAAAATAGAATTATTTGTCCTTCATCAGCTTTAATTTCTCCAAATAAAATTTTAAGTAGTTGATGCTATTTACTCGACCATAAAACAGATCAACTTAAAATTGCCAACAATCACTTACAATTGGTCAACAGACACAAGAACAAACTGATATTAAAAAAGAAACGTGACGGAAAACCCACTGTTGTGCATCACGCTCTTAAGATGGGATTTCAGGGTCGGCGATTCCTGTAGACAAATGAAGAGATGTGAGGCAGCCCAAGGGCTGCACGGCTCTAGTATGTTTTATTGTGTCTGTAGAAAACCGTCCAGGTAACCGAAGACCGTAGCAAGACGACGCCATGTACTCTCTTAATGTTGTCCGCATCAAGCAACACATTGTTCGTCGTCGCTGTACAAGTAAGACAAGAACCAAGTAATTTCTCGTCAAATTTCGCGGTTGACTGATGTTTAGCTTGATTCATGTCAGCTATGGAGCAACATTATTTCTGTCCGCTAATACCTGGTTGAGTTGCCTTGAATAAGAGACACTTGCTAGTAACAGGCGAAAGCCTCCCATGAAGCCAACACCGCCGGTTATTTATGTCTCACAAATGCATTGTGCTGGTAATGTACTCAACACTAAAGCACAAACAAATGGCCGGATAGCAGAAAAAAGCACTTATCAGACTTTGACGTGATGCGACCGCGGCAGGAGATGAACGGCGTTGGATTTAGTGTCAAGCCACTGCTCGCCTCGAATAGCTATAGCTAACTGCGAGCAGTGGTACATCCTATTTTGTATTTTCTCAATTTTTCTTAATAAACTTGAAAACTTGAAACTTGAAAACTTTAATGGCACCCTTGTGCGAATGGAAGTCAGTCAACTTTCACGCAAGCCAAGCCGATCCGAACTTAACGGTCGTTAATTCAGAATGAATTATTTGTAAAGACCGAATCCTGCTAAATTTAAATATGCAATAATATCCGCTTTTCGTGTATTCCCAAGTTACAGGCTGATTCCCTTCTCATTGGTTATGGCAGTGATGGGCTACTCCCTTTTGCAGATTATACAATTACTAACTTACAATTAGAATTAAAATCCTGACCCATTCAAAAATTGCGGTGAAAAAATGTTCACTTCATCAATAATTAGCTATAATTAGCCAGCCCGCGTTAAGTTACTAAAAAGGAAACCTGCATAACTGTGGATGAGGCGAAAACAACAATGACAATTTGAGGTGACTAGTGAACTCTAAAGAAATTACTCGCATGAATGATGAAAAATATGGAGTAAACGAATATGGTATACTGCAAGCATTTTATCACGCCCTTTCCGTTAAAAATGGCGCTCAATGGGTACTTCTCCTGCAGTTTTGGAAGGTGAATAAATTGAAGTACGTTATATGATAATTCCAATTGATAAGCGTACATGCATTCTAGATTTACTGGAGGTTAACGTCCTTACTTTATTATTTTACCACTGGTAGGATTACACAACACTAACCTGGTACCATACGACCTAGCTACCATAGCTGCTAAAAAATAAATCAGACTCTCCTTCTTTCTTCACCTTTCAAGCAAAAGACTCCTTTTTTCTTATCTTAACACGCCTTGGTTTTGAATTTGCACAGCAAAAGTGCTTATCAGTACGATGACCATCATCATCATTTTCGTTCTCTTTCTCGTCGTTGTCGTCATCATCATCATCATTTTCAAGCAGCTGAACTCTAGGTTTGATGGTTTTTCGAAGGGCGTCAAGGTATGTGATTTTTCTTTACTTCCGAATTTTACAAGCGAATTTTAATACGTGTCGCCTCCCAAATAACTGCAGCCATGAATAACCACCGCATCACTGAAAAGTCCAGAAATAAATGATGGCCTTTTTCCAACCAACGCAAAGCCTTTTGTTGATGGGCCAGTGATAGCGCGTACTCAAATTCAGGGGAAAATATTACAACACTAGTGTCAGGGTGAACGCTTCACTTTCTTCCATCCCCTCCCTGGCTCTCTCCCTATCCGCTATCCGGGGTGTGGGCCCTCCGGTTTTCGTACCGACTCATGCGATGTCCCAGCATACTTCAGGTCGGCGAGGGAAGATGGCGTGAAGATGGCGGCTTTCTCGGTGTGGGTCGGTGATTTGTCGTTAGATGTTAGAGAACATGTACTTCATAACTTTTTTCACAAATTTGGACCAATTAAAAATGTAGTTATTCTTAAAGATGCCTCTGGAAAGTCGAAACAATGCGGTTTCGTCAATTTCTTGTCCCAAGAAGTCGCCGAAACTGCAGCCCGGAAAATGGACGGATGTGAAGTTTTGGGCCAAGCGATAAAAACGAAAGGACCCCGAGAGCTGTTAGCGACAGGGAAAAGTACGACCTTCGTGCCTGGAGTGGCTGAAAATTATGAGAAGAGGGACTATAAAGCTCTCACAGACTGCGTGTTTTTCATGGAAAAACACGAATGTTGTCCGAAAAGCGGTGAGGTAAGCGAAGCTTCAGCAACGCGTACGTACAAAATTCATTTGTACATGCATGCGTTACCGGTATAAGATTAAATGTTTGCTGCAACGGAGTCTCGGCTTTCATTTATGTTCCCTATTTTTCATTTTTAGAATGTTTGCGCAAATGTGGTTTTTCTTGTTACCAGAATGTTGTTTCTTTTCAGTGCCCTTTTCGCCACTCTCTCGCTGCACGTCAAACTGATGTTGTGTGTGAAAGATGGCTGCAGAAACAGTGTATAAATGTGTTTTGCTCTCGGAGACATCCTAAAATCTTCAAGCGACAACCAGGTGGGTAAAACAATTTTTCGTAACGAGCCATGACCTGCAAGGAAAGAATATTTTTAATATGGAGGCTTGTATTGTATTGTGATTTGACTGTGTAACACAACGCCTTTCTCACGTGCTCTGTGGTCACGTTCTGTCCTAGATTGCTAGCAGTCCATTTTTGGATAGTTAGGAGCTCACACCAATAGGGTTCTGCCCTGGTGTACCGGTACACAAGGGAATAACCATTGTTCTTTCTTTGTTTAGGAGTCATTGGTTAGCTGTTGTGTATTGTTTGGTCTTTTGTATTGGCTCTTGTGAACCGGTACATGAGGACAGAACCCACCAATAGTGCAGTGAGACTGGTGAAACCTGAATTGAATGCACTGAGGGGAGCCTGGGCTAGAGGTGGGAGAAAAGAAAGGGACCACTGTCCAAGCTATAAATGATGCGTTCAGTTGGAAACACTGCCCACAATTCATAACCCAATAATATATTATGAATGTGGGGCTGTTTGAATGTGCTTCAAATGGTGACTGATTAGCATTCACCAAGATAATTCTCGCTGCATTTCTTAAAACAAGTGCTAAACAACATTTCAGATCGTATGATGACAGAAATCTATTATTATGTAGTGAGTATTGATTCTGACCAACTGAATATAACTAAAAATGGCCGATTCATCAGATCTGAGGATCACTGAATTGGAATATAACTACAAGACCTGTAACGCCATGAAACTTTATGAGTTGTAAACAAAGGCAACAGTGGGTCAAATCCAAAGGGTAAATTATGCCACAACATTACACTTGAAAAAACAAAGGCCAAGGCATCTTTGCTGGATATCAGGACCTTGGTGGCTACTTCTGGTATTTCTAAAGAACTAATCTCAGTAGACGAAAACATCTTCTGTTGTCACAACTGCTATCATATTGCATGATACGAAATCGAAGATATTGACTGACATCCCATGTCAAAAAGTTAATTACACTTCAAACTTGCTTGACAGCAGCTATTGTTTATGAGCCATTCAGAATTAATTTTGCCATTGCTGGTACAACAGGAAAGTTGAACGTGGTGGCAGTTACATCTACGACTGCAGTCCATTTTTCTCGTGCCTCTCTCCAGTCTCTTTACACTCATTATTTTCTCCTCACTCCAGTATCACCGCACTGTTGCTCAACACACTATTGATGGATTGCGCTTCAACTATCCAAACAGGGACTGCCAGCAGTCTAGTTCTGTCCATGGACTATACATCAAATGTAGTGATTTACAGTCATATAGAGCGGTTTTCAATTGAATATCAAAAGTAATTCTCGATTTGCTTTGGTTTTGCATCAAGTACTCCGCTCTGTGATTGGCCAGGAAAACTCGCACCACTATCTCAACCAGTGACAAACCAAAATCAATCACAAATTGCATGTGTGTATTTTCCCGCGCTTTGCGGCTCATTGCTCTGCTTACTTCTGTTGTGATTGGTCAGAGTAATTGCTTTGGTTTTGGTTTTACAACACTCACTAGAAAAGTGCTCTATTCAGAATATTTCATTGATGGCTTGCAGTGCATAGAAGAGGCCAATAATATTATTACTTTGTAGTTCTGTGCATCAATAATAAAATACACACTTTTATTCAAATATAATAAAATGAAAAACCATTACAAACTGGACTGATTTGCAAATAGCACTTGCTACTCTAGGTGGATCAGTCATTTATAAAGAAGAAGGTGAAACATTATGTAACATTACAATTTTCAGAGATTTAATCCATAATTAAACATTTCAAGGAATTAAACATTTCCATACTCAAATGAGCATTTTAAAATAGAGCTTTTTATGTCATTACTGTCTTGTGGGTAATTAGACAACACAGGGTAAAGTTCAAGGGGATTGAATTGTGATGTTTCAACTTTGTTGACTAATGCAGAGTACCTGGCCACTTATTTCTGTACATTGAATAACAATAGTGTCCACTGTACTAGATAATATGCTTTGTTCCACAAAAAGCCTTCAACAAAAATGAGACAGGGCTTCTGATAGGTCGCGGAAAAAAGTTCAATTTCGCGGGATTTTCAGGGGCAAATTCGTGGAAAATTTGGCCAACATCGCGGAATTTTCCAGGGATAAAAGTCAAAATTTGCGGAAAATCGGCCAATTTTGCTGGATTTTAGGGGGAAAAGTCAAGATTTGTGGAAAATCGGCCGATTTTGCGAGATTTTAGCGGAAAAAAATCAAATTTCAACCGATTTTTAGGGGCAAATTCGTGGGAAAATCAGCCAATTTCACAGGAAATTTCGGAGGCAAACTTTGTGGAGAAATAATCAGTAAAAAACAGCTGATTTTGTTGGAATTTTTTGGCAAATTTTGCTAAAATCAATCAATTTTGCGTCAATATGACCAGTGTTGTTTAACATGTTTTTAACAGAGATAATCATTTGTTCTTTCAACAACAGTGCACTCGAGAAATGCACCAATGGCAAGGCGTTTCACATCGTGGCCAGTGCCCAGTTTTTCATGGCAATATTAATCTAAGAACGCCTGGTAGTTAAATTGGGACATTTACTCGTTTACTCGTTGCAGTGACGAAGTTTCAAGATAAATTTGGATATTTGTGGGGAATAAAATGGGTCTAATAGCCAAGATAAGTATCAAATATGTTTTATCAACATATATTTGGTAATATTTCTGGCGGATTTGGCGGTATTTTTCGTTTTTTGGGAATTTCACGGGATTTAGCGGATTTACCTGAATTTCGCGGGCCTGCGTCTGCGTGAAATATCAGAAGCCCTGATGAGGTAGACAGATATTTTGAAGTTGTTCCCAGCATACAGCATACATTATTACAGGAATAGATTGAAAAAGAGGGAGCTTAAAGGTCACAGTTACTGTTATAGTAATACATAATTTATATAACAAGGTTTCTGTCATGTACATATACTCTCTGAAATGTAGAGATTTCAAATGTAATAAATATCTTTGAAAAAATTGCTCAGTTCTGATTGGCTAAAAAAGCAGTGCAGTTGGGCTGTAACACAGTGCAATTATTACAAATGTATTTTGATTGATTTAGAAACAATAGAAATTTGAATTAGCCAATCAAAAATTGTATTTGTTTCTATAGCAACAAGGTCGCGGTAAGTTTGAGCTTAAAAAAAAAGTTTGAGCTTAAAAAAACAAAAAACAAAAAACAGTGCCGGCATTTTGAGCAGGTTTTCTTGCACAACTGTAGTTATCATTTTTTATCATATTGCTCACTGAAAAACCTTATTTGATTGTGCAATAAAGTTACAACAACTAACACAGGAGCTGAAACAGCTCTAAAAAGCGAACAGTGTGAAAAGGACTGCTTTTTGGCTGTCTGTTTAGAGAAAGTGATGTCTACAGAAAGGAATTACCTACAAAATCGAAAATCATGAGCCCGTTGAACCTGACAGTTTGCTCAAGCCATTGTAAATTATGCTTAGATAACAAATACAAACAAGGCGAAAATTATGAACCAGAAATACTGAAGGTAATGATTACAGTGTTTGATAGACACTTGAAAAACAAAGTAGCCTTATAGCTATAGCCTGTAACTGTTTAGCCAGTTTTTGTGGCTTAAAAAACTTTAAAAACATTGACAAAACTGTTGTTTTGACTGAACGCATGATGAATAAATTAGTTTTGCATGTGATTCACCTGTATTGTTTCCACAAAATTATGATAAGCTATCAATTAATTTTTTTGCATATATTATTAATAAGCAATCACATGATTTTTCTTGTACAATTTGGAACAAAATTAATATGCACTTGTAAATTTTTTCAAAGACCACAAAATTAATTTTGTAAGTCTGAAAAAATTTACTCATGCTTATTTATTCCAAATTGCACTCAAAATCATGTGATTGCCTATACTTAAAGAGAATATATGGGAGAATACAGAAAGAGTGAAAGAACAGTAAAGTTACCCAGTATGTACAGTATGAAAATTAATTTTACTGCCTCTTTGAACAAATCTCTTATCTGTTTATTTCGTTAATAGCAATTTTATGAGTAGTGTATGGACAGAGTTTTTGGCTTTCAATTTTCATACAAAACTTCAGATGTCTTGCTAAGTTGCCTTAACCCATTGACTACCGCAGGTTTTTACATTTTCGGAGTGATTTTCCACCTATAAACGATGAATAGCAATTCGTGACTCTTTATTTGAACTACCAGGGAAAAGTGGTGCTGTCCTAAGTTACTGGAGGCTCAAGGTTTCTGAAAACGTCATTTTGACGTAGCTATTTTTTATCCGTGAAGCGACAACAATGGCCCAAGTTCGGTTTGCTTGCGATTTCTGCTAAATTTACAGCCATTTTTCATCTTTAGCGGCTGCCTGATGAGCATCATTAAGCGTGACGGTAGCTAAGAGTCCACTTTCTCAAAGAATCGAGCAAGGTGATGTACTTTGTTGTTGAATTTGGCTTGTTACTCGACGAACTGGGAATTTGGCCAGTCGAACACTTAGTACCTTTGGGACTCGACTATTGATGAATTTCTCGACCTACCGCCACATATTTTGGAATTTCTGTGTACTGAAGATGACCACGAGCAGGAAATTTTGGCGGTAGGTCGGAGTGGCTGTAGAGTTAGTTTATATGTGAAAGAATTGGGGGAAGGAACGGGTGCTGTCAAAAATTCTCGTTAGTTCCCAGCATGCAATGCGCTCAAGATGTTGAAAATGTCGGGAAGGCCCGAATGCACTGGAACAAAAGGCTGTATCTACGCTCGGGAGAAGAATATGAACGAAAAAAGTCATTTCTAAGCTAGAAAAAGGACTGAATTTCGTTATGACGGTTGAATTTTGGTTTTTTGACGATGATTTCCCTAAAAAACATGAAGGCAAAAAGGGGCATTTTTGTTGTTTCTCTTTGACGTTAAAAACGGCCAGTTTCATTCTTGTCCAAACTCAAAAGGCCATATTTGGTAAAAATCGCTACGTTTCTTGCATTTATTGGATATCCAAATTTAAAGGGCATTCCATTTCGTGCTCACAACTAACAGTTAAGGCAATATTCGTGCGATTGCATGCACTTAATAGTGTGGAAAGGTCTATAATTATTTATTTTGCTTTATATTTAACAGGTGTTATCAAGGTGATTCCTTCTCGCTGTCCATCCCATAATGCTTTTAAATGTACTGGGGAGTGTGGATTTGATGACTGTAATACTCACTTTATGGAGCAAGATGCTCTACAGGAACACATCAAGAGAGGAAGAGAGAAAAAGCTTTCTTTGACTGCATCTTGTTCTCAGGTATTACCTAGCATTCCTACATTGCATCCTTTTAGGACTATATTTGTGGAAAAGGAACATTCATAATAGATGGTAACTGTAATCTTTTAGGACCAAATAATCCTCGGAATAGCACTTTGCACTAGTACTAAAAATAGATTCTGTCATATGAGACCCCCTGCAAAGACTCAGACAAACATTTTGATCTGCCATAGGCAAATGTATGCGCAAGGATAGCAATAGTGAAGGAAAAAAGCAGAAAATGTGGTAAATTCGTAGAGCTTGTCTCCTAGAAGAATGTAAAATGGTTAGCACCAAACACTGTTGCTGGGGTGAGTGTAAAACGGATTCACGATATCCTGATAAATGGCCGAAATCCCTCAAAGAGTTGCAGGAATCAGGGAAGAAAGCCTTCATGCTGTTTCCAAAACCCTCGCAAGATATCGAGAAGTGTAAGCGTTGGCTAGTGGCATGTTCACGCAAATTCTTTACGGTGAAAAACATCACAAGGAATATGTATATCTGTGCTCTTCACTGGCCCGGTGAAAAAGGTCCCACAACTGAATTTCCGGATCCACTGAAGGCAAATCTATCGCCAGCACAAGCAAGTTGAGCATGTGCTCCAAAGAGAAAAGCCCCAAAATCCAAAGTGGAGTCGGTTACGAAGAAAAAGAAACTAGTTGAGGAATGTGGAAATAATGACATTTTCAAGTTGCAAGAATCTAAATTGACAGCCAATGATTCTGCAGTCTTCGAAGACTGTGATGCTGATGCACATGAGTACGTGTGAATCACGCCTGAAACCTAGTTTCAGATCAAGGTTCTCAGACCTTATATTCCAAATATGAGTTCTCCGCTAAGGTCGAGAGCATGATATTGAAGAACGAAGTTTCCACGACACAACTGCAGGCCCCCGCAAATAGTAAGTACTCTGTCTTACAAGAATATTGTACGAGATGCTGGTCTTATGAAACACTTTACTGGTCTCACACCATCACAGTTTGAAGTTTTGCACAATTTTCATGATGATGTTTGCCCTTTAGAGACAATTAACTATTGGACCAGTAAAGATTGCCCTACAAGTGAAAATGCAAATACTGGACGGAAGAGTGATTTGTCTTCAAGAGAGAAACTTTTTATTTGCCTTCTGAGACTGAGGAGAGAATTTACTCTCCAAACACTTGCAGCTCTTCTTAGCACACCTGAAAGGAATATTGACCAATCCTATGTGCAGAAAATTTTTACAACATTTATTCAGCTGATGTACGTGATATTTAAAGACATGTAGAAATTTATGTTTCCCCAGAGAGTGCATCTCAGCAGGTTTCTTCCCAAAGTTTTTAAAACAATGAAAAAAATACAATGTATTGTTGACTGTACTGAGTTTAGAGTGGAATGCTCCAGGAATTTTGCCAGACAAGGAAACACTTTCTCTTCATACAAGCACACAAACACATTCAAGTGCCTCATTACTGTAAAGGCGGCGAAATACGAGATACAAAACCCTTAACTTGTCGCGCAACATTGTTTTGTTGCAAGTTTTGGTCGATGTTTCGTGTTTTTCACCTTGCGTGGTCAACTTGACCCACAACAAAAACATTTGTTGCGGGTTGAAGAAATGCAGCGCGCTGATTGGTTGATTTGCTAGGGCACGAGCAAATTTGTCGCGCGACAAGTTGTGAGTTTGATGAAAAATGAGCAACAAAGCCAAAATTTGTTGCTCAAAGTAGACCCACGCTCTACTTTTCGCAACAACTTTCTTCAACCCGCAACAAATGTTTTTGTTGTGCGACAAGTTGATCACGCAAAGTGAAAAACGGGAAACATCAACGAAAACTTGCAACGAAACAATGTTGCGTGACAAGTTGAGGGTTTTTGTATCTCGTATTTCGTCGCCTTAACCCCCAATGGTGGTGCATGTTTTGTTTCTGATTTATTTGAGGGGGATATTAATGATGTCCAAATATTCAAAGAATGTGGGTTGATGAAGCACCTAAAACCGTCTGATTTGGTATTGGCTGACCATGGTTTTACTGTACGAGAGCTCTTGAATCCTCTTCAAGTGGAATTGAAAATTTCATCATTTCTGAAAGGCAGGAAAAGTCTCAGTGCTGCAGAGGAACTGGAAACGCTGTATTGCAAAGGCAAGAATTCATGTGGAACGTTTTATTGAACGACTTAAGCAATTCAAACTGGTTGGTAGGAAAATACCTTTGAAACTTGCTCCTCTTGCAACTCAAATGGTACTAGATGCTGCATGTCTTGTCAATTTTCAGGGTGTTCTTTGTAGATAGATATTTAATCCAGAACAGTTGTTTGAATACTGGTGAAACTTGTTTACGAACTCAGACTGTGAAAATTTGTGATTTCATAGCCACTGAAAACTCCATCTCTAATATTTTTTTTTAAAGGAAGCATCTTTGGAAATTTTGCCTGATGCAGAAAATATTTTATAAAATTGAATGGGTGACAAACTCCACAAAAACAAAGCAAACTTCATGACCTAGCTTTTAATACCGTAATATTTTGTGCAAAAGCTACATTTCACAATATACTATGCAGAAGACATTTCAACAGACAAAGCACATAATGAACCATTAGGTTTATTTTGCATGTCTTGGCCGAGCACCAGAGTACAGTAAATAAGTAACCTAACCTAATACAAAAAAGCCATGTAAATCTAAACACTGTCATCTAAGTCCCTCCAACAACAGCTAGGAAAATAACGAGAGCTGGGTAACCACTAACGAAACACAGTGGTTAGACGGGGGCCAGAAAAAACCTGCCGAAAAAAACCCGTAAGGAAAAAATATGACAGGAAATCTGGGTAGGAACCAGGCCCAAGCTCTGCAGCCCATCCTACGAGGCGATAAAACAAAAATAAAAAAATTATAATGAGTGGTGTCGGCCTAGAATGATTGCCCACATGCAATCCCAAGCTTAAATACTCACACGCCATTACCCATGATGCAACTGCATTAAAGAACCCAGGCCCATGGCCTGCTGCTCCTGTGCTGCAGAAATATTTAATTTCAGGCTAATTCGTAGCGACTCAATCGCCAGAAATTCCATTTACAACTACTATAATACAGCCAATTTTGATACATTCAGATTTTAACTTACTGTGGGACTAGGACAAAAGAACAAGGCTCAGTGAATTACTAATGAACTTGTAGGTTTACATCTTATTGTCAACATTTAATTTTACATAATTATTATTTTACTTGGGTGTTATTTAGACCGAACTCAGTACATGGAAATACCAGAATATAGAATCGTCAGTAGAGTGTTCATTCCTATCACTAGAACAAAGAATCAATAGTACAGTGTAAATAGAGCAGTTTTCAGTTGAGTGTTTAAAGTAATTCTGCTTTTGCTTTGGTTTTGCATTGCTTGGCTCTGTGATTGGTTGGCAAAACTCGTGCCACTTTCTTAACCGATGAGAAGCAAAACCAAAACCAAATCGTGACTTGCACACGCATATTTTCTTACGCTTTGCACCAGTTACATGTAATTACTTCGTATTCTGATTGGTTCATTGCACTGTTTTGGTCTGTTGTGATTGGCTGGAGTAATTGCTTTGGTTTTGGTTTTACAACACTCAATTGAAAATCGCTCTAACAGCATATAGATGAAATACAAATTTGTAGAGGGTAAAAGCATGGCCTGTAGTGCTAAGAATTTGGGTAACTGAAACATGAGGTAGTTTTTGTTTTGCCTTTGCAGCAAGAAACAATGGGTTAATGTTTCTCAGCTGTTTTCCTTGAAGGCCCAGTATCACCCTTGATGTGTTGTTTGGTCTTGTTTTTAATTGATTGGTAACAAACCAACTAAGGGAACAGTGGTGCAGAAGCAACAAGAGTTGTAAGGCTTCTAAAAACTTGATTTAGTTTTTCAAGAGTTAAGCTACTTACACCATAGGGATCAAATTTTTTCTTTCGACCTAACTACAAACTACTAAAAGGCTTAGTGAGTACCCTCGAGGCTTATTAAACATTTCTGGAGAACACTGTATTCCAGAACCCTTCTTTGAATATTCCTTTAGCCCATCATACAGGTACCAATTGTTATTAAAGTTGAAAATACATATGTAGTGGCCACCATTCCAAAGTGTTGCCCCATAAAGCTGAAACCTTTTTCCAAATAATGAAATCCAAACAGGTGTGTCGGACAGTTCAAGATGACCTCCTCTGCTCAGCAGGTCAACTGAAAACACAAGAAATAATTTCAGATTTAACATTGAATGTCGGCTGCTCACCCTTACACCAGCACAATGCCAGGATGTATTTGCATAATCATTTTCATCTATGGTAACATCCTGAGTAAAGGGGGTTCCATCTGATGGCTGACTTGAAAATTTCCTACCACACTGGGAATCTGGTGGGTACTGCCAGTCATCAAGAGCATCCAGCAACACATTTCTGTTGTTGGACTTGGAGGGCTGTGGCAATATCACTGAAAATGACTGGACTGTGTGTACTTGCAATGGACAACTATCAAGGCAGCAAGTTGTTGTAATCACACTTGTAAGATATGGACGGAGGAGCACAAGAAAGAAGTCTCCCTCATTACCATATAAATCCATGGTACCTGCCACAACTGCGAAATGAAAAAAAAACCAACAAAAGAAGAAGAACAAGACATTTGTTATAGCAATCACATTTTTGTATTGTATTTCTCATAATTTTGGCAATCCTTTGCAAATCCTAAGTAAGCATGCAGCATTTTTGGGTGGATGGACCGTTTATATATCAGTTTCTGGACCAATGAAATAAAGGCTACTTTAAAGGGCATTGTTTCAGCTAGATTGCCTCTTTTAAAGGAGTTACATATGGTGGCCGGAAATGAGTGAAAACATCTGGAATTTATTTTTGCTATAGATCTTAAAGGCTTTCTTCTCTGTTTTGAGCTTGCAAACATTCACATAGATGCTTCTCTTGTCATGATGGTTTTTCAGACCGAAAAAAAACACACGAGGAATCGATGTTTTCATGTACACGACATGCTTCGGTTGTGAGCAGACATGTTTATGCCACACACTGTAATAAAATCTAAAATTCAAATTGCTCTATTTTCAAAACAAAGCAAGCTACTGAGCTGAAAACATGCAAGCAGATACACTTCTAAAACGTCGTTTACGTGATGAAGCTGAAAATGCAAAAGTCTGTTTAATTTTGAATTTTAGTTTTTTATGACGCCAAGTGAAAACCATGAATAGCATTCAGTTTAATGATTCAAGTGAACAGAATGTTGTTTACTCAGAATATACAAGATAATGTGTTCTTTGTGAAAGTTTTAGTAAGAATGTCTTGCTTGTTCCACCATGCTTGTGAGTGGCACTGGGAGTGAGTTCTAGCGCTGTGCCAAGACCACTCTACATGTATTATTTTACTGAGCTTAGGTCACCTCCACCCAGAAGAAAAAATAAATTAATTCATTTGTTTTGAAATGTGATTCTAGGTATTATAATAATAATAATAATAATAATAATAATAATAATAATAATTTAGAACTTATATAGCGCATTTTCCATGTGTATATGATCAAATGCGCTTTACAAGCAGATGAAATTGGAATTTGGAAATGTTGGTTTTTGTGGAGAGGGGAAAACCGGAGAACCCGGAGAAAAACCTCTCGGAGCAGAGAAGAGAACCAACAACAAACTCAACCCACATATGACGTCGAGTCCGGGAATCGAACCCGGGCCACATTGGTGGAAGGCGAGTGCTCTCACCACTGCGCCATCCCTGCTCCCCACAATTGTTCCTGAACTGAAGAATATATCCTGCATATGATAATTATCATAATACAAGTTTATAACTGTGACAGCACTAGAAGAAGGACACTCCTCTATACAGATAAAAAAGCCAAAAAGATCCCATTTTTTAATTGATGTGGCAATGTTTATTTGAACTGAATAATGCTGACTAGAACAACAACAACAAAAGAGGAGAAGCACAATAACCTATTAAAGCGCAATAACCTATTACAGTTTTCTAACTTACGGCCCTCAAAAAATATATAAATACATATAAACAAAGTTAGAAGACAAAAAGCAAATAAATGTACATTTATACACAAAAAGACTAGACTATAAATGCGTAATATTCTAAGATATATAGAGTTGAATCGCTACATCAACAATTTGTATCCTTTTTTTTTTTCATTCCAGTGTAAGGCCATCTTCTTCAGTGAGCAGGAGAGACAGCAGCATGCTTGTCTAAATGCACCATTAGAACCCTTAACAGCACTTTGTGGTAGGCCATCTTCTGCTCCTTTTAGCATCCATCAACCATCAAACCTGCCAGCAAAAGCAAATGGCCCACTTTTGTTTGGCAGTGCACCTCCTCAGAATCTCATCAAGCCTCATCACTTGTGTAGCAAAGGCCCTGGCACTTCCTTGTTTACTCATCATGTACAGTATACCAGTGGACAGTGTGACTGTTCTAGAACCAATTCAGAGAATGCTGGAAGAGGCCGGTCAGGATCCTTTTGTGTTTGCACCTCATGTGGAAAAGCCTATGAAAATTCGGGGGATTCTTTAAGTGACTTTGACTTCTCTGCTGATTCAGCTGGTATTAGTGGTCACAGATGTCCAAATTCGCCCTCTGTGAGAGGACTTGTCAGTGACTTGGAAGGTAAATCCCTTCATGTATCCCTTTAAGATGAAATAATAGGACTTGTCAGCGTATCTGTTGACCTTGTTAACCATTTTACTCTGTTTGAATTAAAGGTCCTCAATAAATTTATAAATGTCACATCATTCATAGAGATGTAAATTTCTCTGTTTTGTTTTAAGTGGACCAGAACCAGGAAAGACATAACAGCTGTAATATAATATTGTTATGTTCAATTGATGTTTCAAGTTATAGAAGAAATATATTAATAAACCTTGGGCTCAACCCAAGAGCCACTTCTCTCAGTATTGTGGCTGAAAGGGCTTAAGCAATGGCTGCCTCGAAACATAATAACAGCAATAGCTCATTCCTCCTCTGAACATTTACTTTATTTCATGTCATTTGCAATCTGGAAGCTATTCAGGTAACACCAAATGAATATATTTAAAGGGAACCAGTAACATTATAACATTAATACCTCAAATTGCTCCAAACCACTCACAGAATCCAGATAAAATAATATGTAAAATGTTGTGGATTGCAACCATTTTCCAGAAAAATTGGACTTCAAATTTTGCACTTTTAGCCTCGCCAGTTCACTGGTGGCCACCATCTTGGAATATGCAATGATTTATGGGATTGATGACGTTTTACAGCTCCCTGGCTCCCTAACAACTAAACTCTGTACGAGTACAGGGTATGTACATGTCTACATGTATCTAAGAATGTTGTTGAATTTTTTTCTTTCTTACAGCAATGAATATCAAGACGTCTGTGACAGGTTCTCCATCACAAGGTTCAACAGTACCTGAAGCAGAGCCAATAGGTGTGTTCTGGGACATAGAAAACTGCCCTGTGCCTC
Source organism: Pachyseris speciosa (assembly GCA_016490735.1). Taxonomy (NCBI): domain Eukaryota; kingdom Metazoa; phylum Cnidaria; class Anthozoa; order Scleractinia; family Pachyseridae; genus Pachyseris; species Pachyseris speciosa. Next base: position 715,536 of record JAEMWC010000042.1, on the reverse strand, counting down.
GAGGCAAGTCTGCATCAGTGGTTGTCCAGAAAATAAGAAAAGAGTTCTTCAGTGGAAAGAGAGAGGTTGAGTTCATGTGTGTTTGTGATATCAGCAAAGAGAAGAAGGAAGTTATTGAGGAACTGAACAAGGCTCAGGTGAGATTTGGTATTAATTATTATAATAGACAACATTTGCAAGATATAATCCCACCCAACAGTTGATATGAGAAGATCACCTGAATCCTTAACCCATTGGCACCCGTGCCGGCCAAAACCGGCCGTAAAAAGCTCCCATGCTTTAAAACATTGCAACTCTCTCAATCGCACGAATATTGCCTTAACTGTTAGTTGTGAGCACGAAATGGAATGCCCTTTAAATTTGGATATCCAATAAATGCAAGAAACGTAGCGATTTTTACCAAATATGGCCTTTTGAGTTTGGACAAGAACGAAACTGGCCTTTTTTAACGTCAAAGAGAAACAACAAAAATGCCCCTTTTTGCCTTCATGTTTTTTAGGGAAATCATTGTCGAAAAACCAAAATTCAACCATCATAACGAAATTCAGTCCTTTTTCTAGCTTAGAAATGACTTTTTTTGTTCATATTCTTCTCCCGAGCGTAGATACAGCCTTTTGTTCCAGTGCATTCGGGCCTTCCCGACATTTTCAACATCTTGAGCGCATTGCATGCTGGGAACTAACGAGAATTTTGGACAGCGCCCGTTCCTTCCCCCAATTCTTTCACATATAAACTAAGTCTACAGCCACTCCGACCTACCGCCAAAATTTCCTGCTCGTGGTCATCTTCAGTACACAGAAATTCCAAAATACATGTATGTGGGGGTAGGTCAAGAAATTCATCAATAGTCGAGTCCCAAAGGTACTAAGTGTTCGACCGGCCAAATTCCCAGTTCGTCGAGTAACAAGCCAAAATCAACAACAAAGTACATCACCTTGCTCGATTCTTTGAGAAAGTGGACTCTTAGCTACCATCACGCTTAATGATGCTCATCAGGCAGCCGCTAAAGATGAAAAATGGCTGTAAATTTAGCAGAAATCGCAAGCAAACCGAACTTGGGCCATTGTTGTCGCTTCACGGATAAAAAATAGCTACGTCAAAATGACGTTTTCAGAAACCTTGAGCCTCCAGTGCCTTAGGACAGCACCACTTTTCCCTGGTAGTTCAAATAAAGAGTCACGAATTGCTATTCATCGTTTATAGGTGGAAAATCACTCCGAAAATGTAAAAACCTGCGGTAGTCAATGGGTTAACTTAATTTGTATCAAGCTGAATAAGGTTTGGGTTAGAATTGCTATCTTAATTACTACCACAGACAACATTTGCAAGATATAATCCCACCCAATAATTGATAAGAGAAGATTATGTACAATGAGCTGAATCCTAATTTAATTTCACCATCATCATCATCATAAGCTTTATTTAAACATGGTATCAATTCATATGTACAAATTAATAAAATATGCTCTTCCATCAAGCCGTGTATTTACAATTAAATCCTGCAGTAAAAGAATCACTATGTATAATAATAAAATAAAACTACAATGTGGAGCGATTACTTTGAAAACATCGTATTGTTGTTATAAATAGAAACAGTTTGCCGGCAGGGATTAATTAAAAAACTTCAAAGTTTGTTTGATTTTTAGCTTCAGTCAGAAGGGTGTTCCAGAGTTTTGCATGATGATAGTGAAAACTACATTTTCCTGCTTCAGAAAGGGGCCTGGTAATGAACAAATTGAGAGACGAACCCCTTAGATTGTGGGAATGAACTTGAGAAGTACCCTGACGTGTCCTGTTCATGGGCATTGCACTGGGTATCATGAAAGAGTAATCACTGCTTTCACTGAATTAGATTTTCAGTCATTAGCCTTGCTGAATTGTCTTTTGCTTCTTGGTATAGGTAACTGTGGTTCACATAAATGCTACTTCAAAGAATGCAGCTGATGACAAGTTGCGGCAAAGCTTGCGTCGGTTTGGACAGTCATACCCTCCTCCAGCTACAGTCATTCTAGTCTCTGGTGACATAAACTTTGCTGCTGAGCTGTCAGATTTGAGACATAGACATAATCTGGAAGTGATCTGTCTCCATAATGCCCAAGCTCAACCTGCTTTGCTGGCTTGTGCTCATGAGGCCAGAAGATTTGATAATTTCACTGCTGATTTGCCTGTTGTATTTCCACCAAAGGTTAGGTTTGGAGTGAAATGTGGGATTCTGATCATATCCTAGTCAGTATAACTAGAGTATATGTCCAGGCAACATATCCAGTCTATTGCCTACAAAGAAGATTATGCATAAGTCTACCAGCCAACAACCAAGTCCTACAGTTGAGCTGGAAAAATTGTCAGACCCAAACACATTTTAATAAAGCCGAATTACATGTAAACCATTTTCAGGGCCAAAATCATCCATGGTCACTACTTTCATTGAGGTCTCTGTCAGATCCCTGACTCTTAATATGCTGTTGTTTCTATTGTATGACTTTAGCTGATTTGTACTGCAGACTCCTGATGAAAGTGGCTTGTCATCAGAGCTCCTTGTTCTAAATCTTCCAATGGGAAAAGATGTTACGCAAGTCAAAAACAGGCTGAGGAAACTTTCCGACAACTGTGGTGGGAAGGTTGTGAGCATCTCAGGTCGTACCTCGGTCATTAGATTTCCAAATCCTGCAAGTGCAGCAAGGTAAATACAAACAATGGTCACGGATCTATTAAGACACAGACAGAAGTTAGTAATTCTGGATCTGGTACTAACAGAGACAGAATCACTTTTTTTCTTGGCTGAACTTTGTGTGAGACCCACTTGAGCCATTAAGATATTATTTGTGATAGCTCTCACTAACATTTTGTGTCACCATGGCTGGATTGATTTCTTTGTGTTGTACATGAATTTTGAGTGTTAGGTGGGAATTTTTTTTTGTTTGAACTACACTATAAAAAAAATAATGCTCCCTTGGTGGCCTCATGGGGTAACATGCAGTTGGTTGTCGTGCCATTTGTGCCATTTGTTTATTATACTTCCATATAACTATTAACAACAACAATCTTTATTTGTACTCATTCTTGCTAAAAATTATTTGACAATGAAAAAATTAAAGGTAAAAGTTTAGAGTACTGGCTGCCTGGAATAACCATAAGGGCTAGCGGAGCCAGGCAGCCAGTTGACATCAGCAATAAATAGAAATAAATTATAGGTCAGCAAGATGACTGAAGCACAAATACACACATAAAAAGCAAAAAAGAGAAGAGAAGAGAAGAGGAAAAACGCTATTTCTACGCTATGAAGGAAGCCTAAAATAATTAAATTATATATAGGAATACAAGGCATTAAGACTGTGAAAAGTGACAGAAGTCAACACTGCCTGTGGCCTGAGAGCAAGCTTTCTAATAGCCCTTACTCGTATTCTCCACAATCAGCTGGAACTGGGGTGCACACAAGGCTTAAACAGGGGAATCTTTTCATATGTAAATGTATTCCCCCGCTAGAGCCTCCACTTTTTGCTAGATCCAGTTCAATACCCAGAATACGAACATGGTCTATTGAGGTCTCATGCCAGATTTATTTGGCTGCAAGTGGCAGGCAAAGTGAGCTGCAGGAACATTGGAGCAGGGGGAGGGATCTTGCTTATGAAACTCTTAAGTGGTTTTGTATATTCTAGTGTACTGGATATTTTCTAGTGTATATTTGTTAGATTGTTTAAACTTAAATTTTAAACTGGACATTGACATTTTCATTCAGGGCAAGGAGAAGAATGGACAAAGAAGATGTCTTTGGCTCCACCATCCAAGTTGTTTACTCAACAACAGGTCAAAGTAGTCCACAGAAAGGCAAGAAGATTCAGCCAAGTGAAAACAACAATTCTCCAAACAAAGCTAGACACGTTTCACCAAAACCTACCTCCAGCCTTTTTCAAAAGGAAAGGGAAGGTGCTAATGCAATGTTAGATGATTTCATTGTTGATGACTTGTCAACATCCAGGAAAAGTGCAAAACCTAATAGCAAAAGTGGTGCAAAACCTGGAGATGACAGCCCTGAATCCAGTGACAGCACAGAGGAAAATGAAGGCAAACCAGGGCCTTCTCTTTCAACATCCACAGGCCCTCAGTTTATCACCCAACAGACAATGTTTAGTAATGGGTCTTATTCTGGCATCTGGCCACACCCAATTTACCAGAACTTCATGAATTTACCAACCCAGGGCTCTGGGTTTCCAGGTATCACCCCTCTTGCTCCTCCTCTAATGGGAGGCCCACACCTGGCTGCATCTTGGCTGGCTAGTTTGCATAATTTTACTGTATTGGATCAGCAACGAGGGGGGATTGATTTGCTTGTAACCAACCTGGATGAAACTGTGAGCAAGAAAGAGCTGAAGAAGAAACTTGCATCTGTGTTTCGTGAACACTGTAAGGTGAGATATCTGCCAACCGGTTAGCTCAGTGGTAGAGCACCGGACTACCATGCGGGAGGTCGTGGGTTCAAACCCCGGCCGGACCAACACTCAGGGTCTTTAAATAATTGAGGAGAAAGTGCTGCCTTTGTAATGACATCTGCATATGGTTAGACTTTCTAGTCTCTCGGATAAGGACGATAAACTGTAGGCCCCGTCTCACAACTCTTCATAATTCTCTGATTCTGTGGGACGTAAAAGAACCACTAGGGACGTAACAAAACTCTGGCAGTGACCACCCCTAGTGTCCGTCTTAATTTGATATTGATATTATGGGGGCACTCATAACTCAACTTCATTAATCGTAAACTGCATTATAAGCAGTCTGGCAAAAGCACCTAGAACAGCTAGTGATATAGGCGCTATATAAATAGAGCTTATTATCATTATGATTATTATCTGTTATTACTGTACAACAGTGTGTGTTATTGAGTCACTGGATTTGGAAGGTTCATTCAAGAAAGAAAAGGCTTTGACAAAAACTGATGCTTGACCTGTTTTTGGAAAAAACAAGTGACACAAATAATTGAGCAAATGTTTAAGAAAGAAACCTTTCTTACCAGATACGATAAGGCATCTTGGTGTTTGTAAACCAGAGTCATTTTACAACAGCTATGGGTGCCATAGTTTACCTAATGCACATCTGAGAAATAAAAAGTTTGGTTGCCAGTTCTTTCATGTACGAAACCAAGTTGTGCAGAGATGTGTTGCAAAGTTTGCAGTGGATGAATGTCAACTGGAAATTTCATGCACTTTCTTTTTATTATCTTCTAGGTTTTTTCTGTCATTCTCCATAGTGGAGAGGGGATTCCCCTGAGAGCTTTTGTTAAAGTGCCAAAACTGTCTGATGCCCACCTTGCTATCTGCAAAGTGCACCAAAAGAAGATTTTCAGCACTCATGTGACTGTCAATATTGCTACAGACAAAGAGAAAGAACTCTGTTTTCTACGCTGTGAAGTTACCTCCATTCTCAAAGAAGCTCCGCTGCACTTTCTACCACTAAACAAATTCCTCAGTGACTACTATGAGAAGTGTTCTCGGGCATTTGATATGAGTTCCATTGGACTTATTCATGACCTAGTCGTGATAACCGGGAAACCTGGCAGTCAGGCAATAAGTTTGGTGACGCGAGCCATTGGAGCTGTGAAGATATCGGTAGAACCAGAACAGTTTGCAGGAGCTGTTCACGCACTTCTCCAATCATGTGAAGGAGCTTTGCCACTTGTTAGCTTTGCTGCTTCCTTCTGGCTTAAGTTTGACAAGAAGATAGAATTGAATGAACATGGAGTTACTCTTTCTGATGCTCTGAGCAGAGTTCCAAATGTCAAGGTATCAGATTCCTTGATGGTGTCTTGGGCTCAACAAGCTATTAGAAATGGTATGTGAACTATGTACATATAGGATATCAGTATAAGTGACCCTCCACAGGAAAACGTACACTAACGATCATCCATTAAATGTTAGAAAACTAACGGATAGTTAACGAATTGCTAACGGCTTTGAAGTCCTTCTAATGCTTAGAACTAACGTTCTAACGCTCGGCCTTGACCTTCTAACGATTTCTCCTAACGCTTTAACGGTTTGTTCTAACACTCTAACGATTTCTTCTAACGCTCTAACGCTTTGTGCTAACGCTCCAACGATTTGTGTTAACGTTCTGACGGTTTGTCCTAAAGTTGTAGCGGTTGATCATGCTCTCCAGTTCTAAAGGATCATAAGTTGTGAACGATGTAAGTTTATATAAGAATTGCGGACAAAATGAATCGAATGATCATTGCAGTTGCTATTAAACGGTTCGTTTTTAGACGCTTGTGCAGTCACGTATTACTTATCTCTTTCCTTTTAACAAAGTCTGTAGTTAAGCGGTCGATCAAACGAAGGAAGCGTGGTGCTGCCAAATTCTTTTCGCAACGGCTAAAACTGAGAGCATTCAATGAGGCCTTCCAAGGAGTAGAAGCCACTGCGAAAACATTTGCGAATCTTCTCCCAAAACACCGACAACCGACATAAATTTTCCGAAAAAGCACAATAGCTTGTGACAGTTAAAATTCTCTAGCTTTCAAGCGAAAGATGGAGTCGTAAACGTGCGACAAAGCGACACCAGACCCCCACATTGTCTTCAATTCACTGTGCAGCCGACAGCGTCTTTTGTTATGTTTGGCAGTTGTCTCAATCCCATACTCTGCTAGTTTCAAAACTCACATAAGTGGATCCTTTCAGTTTGGTGGAAAAAAAAATTAGTCTCTCACTCACTGACATTTGTCAGACTTCTGATAAACAACCTTATGCAAATGTTTGTTGAAATTTGATCCACTGGGAATGAAGAGCATACGTGAGAACCGTTGCGTGACGACCCAAAAAATGTACTGTTCAAATGTATGGAATACCTGATACCTGTGGTATCCTACACTATTGCTATCGACTCTCTAAAAAAGCTAGCTAACATAATACCCGAAGCTGTTCAACTGAGAACGACGAAATTTGACTGGAAACTCCGCTCCCGACCATTTAAAAGTGGTCAGACAATTGGCGACGCTTGACTGATCGAGACTGATTCGAGATTTCTTTGCCAGTTTAGAAGAAAACTTTGTTTTAGCTTTTTGCTACAATGTTAACATTAACTAACAGTGCATGCTTACTCCTGAGGCAAACAGAGAGCACAAAAACAAAACATCAAGCTATATTTAGCATCTTTCAAGTTTCGTTCATCAGAAACTGTGGAGCGTTGGAAATAAAAGGTTTGGACTTTCTGATTTGTGTAAGCTTATGTCAGGCCGCATGTTCGTAAAGATTACATCAATAAGCGGTTTGAAATGTGATCCACATCTTTTCAAAGATATCGTTTTTATTTAGCTGGTGTGTGTTCTTCATATACAGAATCGACTCCCTCTAGAAATTAGACAATGTCAATCATTGAACACTTTTAAAGTTTTACTAAAGACACATCTTTTTAAATTAGCTTTTTATTAGCTCTCTTATTAACTCATATTTTTATTTTTATTGCTTTCCAAAAATTGTAAAGTATTATTATCATTATCATTAATTGGATTAGCCATTTATTACTTTAAGATTTCAATGTTGTAATGCGCATTCGATCATATCTTTATTGCATGTTAGACTGTGCAATATAAGAAATAAACATTATTATTATTATTATTACGGTTACGCTCTAACGGGAAACGATGAGACGCTAACACCGTTGACTAACGCTCTAACGTGCAAGGATCAGGTGCTAACGGTTTGGCTAACGCCACTAACGGATATGACTAACGCTCTAATGGGCAAGGGTCACGAGCTAACGGACTGACTAACGCCACTAACGATTTTCATCAATGTTTCTAACGAATGACTAACGGTTAGCTAATATTTTAGATTGTTTAACGGAAGGTCATTAGTGTACGTTTACCTGTGGAGGGTCACATTATTAAATCTACTAGCGTTCAATCATGAATGCCATTCTCTGATTGGCCACACTACTGACTATCTGTTCTGTGATAGATAGTGAGTAACAGTTGTCGACAAAATGGCGGCCATTTCTTGGCGTTTTCGAAATGTCTGCGGGGAGGATTTAGATAATTTACTTCTTTAGTTTTTGAGGGACTAGTAGATTTATACTAAAACAATTAGATTATTCACTCTCCATTTCTATGTGTGATAGCTGATTCGGGCTGTGCCCTCATCAGCTATCACGCAATAGAAATCTCAAGCTCAAAATCTAATATTGTTAAATATAATCTAACTAAATCATAAGACAATACTTCCCAACAAAAATATTGTCCTACACAATCATATTCTGCATACTCTATGTTTAATACGAACCTGGATGAAAATTGATTAAAACCCTCCCCTTGTAATGGAAGAGAGAATTCTTGCAACTCTCAGATGTGAGCATTCTTACACATTATGGACCTAAGGGGCCAGACAGCTTATCACCTGGCCTGTGAATGCAAACGTATTACCTAATGTTTAGTTTTTCTATCATCAAGCCCTTCAGTGATATTTCCCACCCCTCTCAGAGGAGTCATGCAGGGCCATGACCAGTAACACCTCTTGCAGTAACTTGTAATACCTGTTACAGTCGAACAACCTTGATAAGATTTTCTTCGTATTACAGGTGACAGATTGACCATTGTAGGCACATTTTACTCACATTACCAAGTCCTACCCCCCTCCAAAACCAGTTACAGTTGAACAACCTTGTTAACACTGTGTTACAAGTGACTTGACTATTGTAGGCATGGTTTACTCAAAAATAAACAATACGTCCAAGTTCTTTCATTGTTTTTCTTGTTTTCTTTTTACATTTTGTGTTATTAACAGGAGGAAATGTTGGCAAGCTTCTGGAATTAAGTAGGGAAGTAGAGGAGTTGTTGCTAGCACAAGAAGAGTTCAAACTCCCGCTAAGCTCAGTGATCTCTGAATACCAGTTGTGGTTTCAAAAGAAAACACTCTTTGATCCTGTTATTTATGGATTCACTTCAGTTGTGACCCTTTTGGAAGCTTTACCAGCTGTAGTAGAGGTTAGTGAGAGAGAAAATGCAATAACCTGCAAATTGATGTTCCTCCATAAAATTTTTGTTACAAATTGGATGAACACTGTAACTGGCATGGTGTACTATGTGTTAGTCAGAAGCCACGGCACCTCACAAAGTGGGATAACCAGTCTCTTTTTGCCTTTTATGAGACAACAGAATTCATGACTCAAGAGAAACCTTGGTAAAGTGTATGTGTAGTTCTCTGAAGCAGCATTTCACAACTCAAGTGTTAATTTGTATCTGAAGAGAAACAAAAAGGAGAATGTTGTTCTTAAGTTGAAAATAAATGTGCTTTTCAGCAGTACTGTAGTTAATTCACTCCTAATAATTTGAGTGGGTCCTAACTAAGCAAATTGTGGTGGTTTGAAGGTGTTAAATCCGCGATGAAGGTGTACTTACTGAAGTGATTCCAGTATGACTTTTCATTTTAGCATGTGTCTTTTCTTCTCCTTTCCTTCCCTGTTAGCAGAGGCCTCTTTTCCTTGTATTCAGCATGCGGGAGAAAAGAGACCCCTGCCATGTGTTGAAACGATCTGTGTTGAGCATGTGCAGCAGTTTCTTTTAGCAACTGAACCATCACATGATGCTTTTAGCACATGATCGGGCAGCAAACAATACAAGGAGCATGTGCTTTAAAACCTCCGTCCATAACTGTGGACAGCAGCTTAATCAAAGACTATTTTGACCCATGGCAGAGGTCTCTTTTTTCCCTGCACACTGAATAAAAGGAAAAGAGGCCTCTGCTAGCAGGGAACTCCTTCCCCTGTGTGGCTCAGAATTCTCAGTCAAGTTATACCAGGTCACATTGAAGAAGTATATCATGCTTCAGCTGTACTACATTAAAATTCTGACTTGTAGATGTTCGTTTCTAAGTTTTGTATACCTCTAGCTTGATTTCTAGTATTCCAGACTGCATGTACCACATAAACTTGACCCAATACTGTTTACTGTTCTGTCATACTCAGGTAACAATGCAGGGCTCTGAGAGGTGGCTCTTCCTGTCACAGCCACTGAAAATCAAAGCCTTTGAGAAGAATCTTAAAATGCTGCTTGAAGCCCAACCTGATAGAGTAATTGCCTTGGGTAACTTTGTTTCAACTTACATGAAATTCTTTGGCCGTAAATGCAAGATTGCCACCTTTGGTTTCTCTAAGCTGACAGATTTGATTGAAGCTGTTCCTGGTGTTGCTAAGGTAGGCTTGTAAGTCCTTGTTTAGTCTCTGTGTTAACACTGGGTTTGAGCTAGGATTTGATCAAAAGGGGCCATGCAATTAATTTTGTCTCATTAGCACAATTTCTGGGGACCCCTGCATATTGGATGAACATGTTTTTGTTTTGATCTGATCGTGTTTAAATGACTTTCAATATATGAATATCATACATGTATAATTATTTGAACTGTGGATCAAAGAATGAAGATGAGAGTGATCATCACAGTTTTAATTAGGTTAATTTCACTACTTTGAAAAAGTCCTTCATCCTATTTAATATGGCACAGGACGAAGGACCGTTGCATACTTGATTGGCACCAATTTTACCGACCCAAACACGGGTCGCTGCGCTTAGACCAATCAGAGTAGATCTTTGGGACCTTCGGGATAAAGTTGTCAATCAAAAGTAATTATGAGCAACAAAACGTGACTTGAGGTTGAAATTCCAATATGGAGTCAATTTTGAAAGCAATAACTGATGCTCTTCTTCCAAATGCGAGTCACACCACTTCCCATTTTTGGCGCAAAACGCAAATGAAAACCCTTCAAGCGAGACAAGTCGACCTCTCGCAACTTTGTCGCTCACTTAGCCGCTTCACGGCCTAAAAAGCTTGCTCCTCTCGGCTTTTTTGCTGTGAGACTTAATTGTGGCAAGTTTATTTTCATAACTGTAATGATCGCTCTCATCTTCTTAAAAGAAACTTACATTTATACACTGCACACCGTTACAATTTAAAGCTACAAGCTTCTGGGGCTGTGTGGGAGAAATTGATCATGTTTACCAAATAACGGCTTCATCCAGAAGACTTTGGTTCTTACATTCAAAATGTGATTACTGTTGCATGTTTTCTTTTATGCATGTTTGTGCTATTCTTGTTGTAAAATGCACTGAACAATTTTATAAATTAATGTTTAGAATGAATATAATTTATGAAAATCATAGTCATTTTATCAAATGTTGTTGTGTCCTTTTTGTAGCTCATTGTGCAAACTTTCATCGTGACAGAGATAATTTTCACTATTTTTCAAGGGAATAATTAATTTGTTAGGTTTTGTTGTGAGATTGTTGCAATAGCGTGGCTTCTTCCAGACCCTGTTAACCTTATTTATAGTACATGTTTGCATCCACAGTCAGCCCTAAACATGAGTTTGTTTTGCTCTTCTCTGGTTACAACTTTGAACATTATTTTCTTTCATCTCTACCCTTGGATTATGTCATAGACTCTGTTGAGTGCACTGAATGTTGATAAAACTTTGCAGACTTCAGAGGTGCTGCAGTCTGGAAGCCTTGCAATGGTGCTCTTACACAACATGTTTGTGGTTTAATGTGTTTTGTCTGTTTACAATGTACCTCTTGATAGATACAAGGAACCGGGGATCAGCGATTTATCTGCTTAGTGGAGAAAGGTACAAAGCCCACGTACATGTGCTCACTTCTACTTGTAATATTTATTATTAATTTTGTATTCAGTGGCTTGTGATTGAAAAACTCCATGAGTGTGCCAGTAAGAAGCACATATGTAGGTATTTCTACCTTTTCAAAATCATTACAGGAAAAACAGTGGAGAAGCAATGATAAAAGGGATTTGATCAATCAAGTATTTCCCCCTTTCACAAAAGGGAGAAGGTTGAACTACCCTGTACAGCATAGTTAGCAATAGGGAGCTTTAGCAACAAGGATGGCGATGGCAACGAAAATGTCATTCAAAATATAACTTCTCGTTTTTCCAACTCTTTTGTGATTATTCTACCTTGTTTATCTTGGAAAATGATGACCAACTATCCAGGGACTAAATTACTACCAATGGAGTTAAAGTAAGGGAAAAGAAAGACAAATTTACCGTCACATGCTCACGTTCTCGAGAAAACCTAAAATTTGGTCATTGCACGTTGTTGTTTTGCAGATGACGGCAAAGAAATGTACCAAAATGTGAAATGCACGTTCAGAGCGATTGTTTTTGCTCGATCATTAAACCTATTGTTTTGTGGCGTTGCCGTCGCCGTCGCCGTCGTCATTGCTAAAGCTCCCTAAAACTATTGGAAAGTACTGCTGAGTAAGTTTCATTTGAATGGTCACACTTTAGGATTACATCCACATACTCGAAAGTTTGCATTACCTCCAACAGCAAAGTAAGCTCCATTGTAGCAAAAAACTGCCTGCTTGCCTTCACTTAATTGTTAACCTTTTGGGGAGTTGTTTAAAAAAACATTATTTTTCTTGAACATTGTGTTTGGGTGTAAAATCTTTAAAATATTACCTTTAAATGAACCATCAAAGACCAAACCTTACTGAAAAAATTTATATTAATAACAGCTTTATTGTACATTTGCATTTATCAGAAAAGAGCTCTAAGCCAGAAAAACGTGCTGAAAAACAAATCCTTGTCAAAGAATTGAAAGAGTTACTGTACAGTACTGAAGGGCAGAGAATTCCTGTAGCCACAGTCCTAGCTCAGTATTTTCAACACTTTGGCCATCTTTTGAAGATTGGGGATTATGGTGCTAGACGCCTTGAAGATCTTGTTGATGGTTTACCCTCATTACAGGTGAGCATTTGAATTTTATCCTAATGATGGGTCAAAACTTTGGCCAAAGTTAAACTGTAGTCTCAGAGTTAAAACCTTGAGGGCAATGCTCTGCTGTGCCTACAATAGCACTATATGAGCAAAAGAAGTAACTTTCAGAATCTCAAAATTTACCATCTTTGCTTATGTATGAGCACACAGGATGTCCTTGACATTGCTGATCCTAGAAGTTTTGTAGGCATTATGTCACACATGATCCTAGCAAATGCCATTATTATGTGCCAGTACATGTAGTTAAGCCATCAGAGTATCCAGTCTTCAAGAGTCGGATTTTCCTCTCTCAAAGTCAGAGTGTTTTTGTTCTTTGTTTGTTTTTTCCACTACACTTGTGACTTGATGAGCGTTCACCACTTATCATAAAATTTACCATCTTTCTTGATTTGACACCATGGTATGTAAACCTTACTTTGTTGTTCCTAACTATTGTGAATATTCATGATGAAGTTAGAGTAATGGTTGTGTAGACAGTAGTTTCTTTTTGCACAATCTTATGTGTTAACATGGTTTGATGTGTCTGGTCTGTAACATGAATCCCACTTACTGGGTATGTCCAAGCATGCCCATTACAAATTTGACAAATTCTGTACCTTAAGAGTAATCAGTCGCAAAAACAAATGGTTTATTCATGATGCTACACATTCTTAGCAGGTCATTTTTCCACTTTGAGCTCTGTAGTGTAGTTTAGTAGTTCCGTGGTAACAGTGCAACCAAAGCAACGAGATTTGTGAGAGAGTTTGCCATATTTTGATCATCATGTTATCTTCCTTAGATCACAGAAATATCTGGTGAACGATTTCTGACCCTAACTCCCAAGGTGACTATGCAGTCTCTCCGTAAAGATGTTGTAGAACTGTTGGAAGCACAAGAAGGAAAATTTCTTCTTCTTTCCCGTCTTGCGGCTTCTTTCCGTAAGCATCATGGCCGTAAGTTTCCTCTTGGCCAGGCTAAACTGGAGGAATTAATCAAGAGTCTGGAGGGAACAGTCAAGGCAAGTGGATCGTGTTTGTATGTAAACAGGAGGAGTAGTTCAGTACCTGTGGCTCTTGGCTGGTAGCAGTGTGTGTGTGTGTGTGTGGGGGGGGGGGGGGGGGGGGTCAGGGTGGAGGAGAGGGGCTAGGGTGGAGAGTTGACTGTATTTGTACAAGTGTATGTGTTGTAGTTCATTTTTTTCCATTGTTGTTTATTTAGGTCAAGGGATCTGGAAGTGATAGAATTCTCCTTCTTCCCTTAGTACGATCAAAAGGTAGGTTTAGATCTTAACAATCACGTCAAAGATCTTGCTACAAGGTGGGACGCTCATGTAACTTAAGCACAATGCAAGGTTGACCAGAAGATTGCATTGGCAAAGCACAAAGAACATGTTGCACTCTTTGCACCCCATGGCAGTTTTGCCAGCAGACTGCTAGTGTGCTCACTTAGTTTACACAAACCATCCAGCTGGAAATTTTAAGTGTAAATATTAAATGGTTTAGTTGGTCGTAGAGGAAATTAAATAATGTATAGAGAGTATCCGCATCAAATGGAAAGACGAAACAGAGCAGTGAAACTGCATTAATTGAACAAGTGGCTCTTTTAGTTTCTTGAAGCTTCAAATGGAGTGACACGTACCGTTTTTTTTTTCAGCGTAAGATTCTGGGTCTTCCTAGTCCAAGAATTAAACATATTTTAATTTTATTGTAACACCACCCCTCAAGATGTGCTGATGTTTAATCATTTTTTCGTGAATAATTTAAGTATTTAGTTACAAATGGTAACTGAGAACCCCCTGATCTTCTCTTTTGGGCAAGTTGAAATGAAAGTTTTCTTTTGAGGGCATGTTTTACGCAAAGGGTGTTGGAAATCCCACAGCTATCACAACCCATGATTTCCAGCCTAAGTAACAGACTGCTGAATCTGCATCAGTTGGATGTTCCTAACCTTGAGTGTTAATGTGTATATGACACTTTTTTTTTTATTTGCTTGATCCAAACTTTACGGTGTTGCTGACTGGAAATCGAAAACTTTTTTCCTTAAAAATTTTTTCTCCTCCACTTTTTTGCCTGGTAAAAACGAAACCAGAATACGGGTCTGTGACATCAAAACAAGAATCCGAATTTCGCGGTGTTCCCTGTGCTTTGTCATTTCTACTGTGCGGGGGAAGGATGGGTTTAAAGTGTGTAGTGTATTGCTGTAACAATAAAAAAAAGGAGAAAGAAAAGGGGACAGACAGACAAAAAGCAATCCTAAAAGTCTTGTCTTAAGGTCACAACTCCGTATTCTCGTCTACAGTCATTCGCGCGGTCTTGTACCCTACCGGAAGTAAAAGTTTTCGTTTTTACTTGGCAAAAAAGTAGGGACGAAAAACTATTTCCATTCAGCAACACCGTAAAGTTTGGATGAAGCAAATAAAAAAATTTCTGTCATATACACTTTAACACTGGATAATAAAATGAACAGGTCATTTACATTTTCTTGCTTGCAGAGAAACTGTCATCTGCATTACAACCGCTTGCTGATAAAATCACCAAACTGTTAATGAAGTTTCCTGGATCCAGAGTGGCACATTTTGCTTTCCCGGATATTTTCTTGCGAGAGTATGGCCATGTGTTGAAGCCTAAGGACTGGGGCTATAGCAACATGGATGCACTGATAAGCGCTCTTCGAGATGTTATTGAGGTTAGGCTAAAGCTGCCCCATGTCCTCCACTAGGGTTTCGCAGATTATTTTCACAAATTAACACCATAACGGTTTCGTTGGTGGACGGGAGTTTTCTTTTTTTCTTTTTTTTTTTTTTGGGGGGGGGGGGGTGGGGGCAGTGTTAAATTTTCAATAGTATGCTGTGGAAACTCGCCATATTCTTCAGAAGAGCACACCCCATATAGCTTACATATGACAGTAACCCCTCTCCGTGGGGGGAGCGGTAGGGCGACAAAGGTAGTAACGCATTTAGACATCTCAAGGTTCACTGGGAACAAGAACTTCGTTCATTTCCTTCACCTCCATGTCGTTCACTCCTTGTTTCTGTATTCTCCTACAGGTCCAGGGTACCGGTAACATGACGGCGATTTGCATCAGGCAGGAACATCTTTTGAAGGTGTTCACACGCTGTGTGATTGATCTGCTGATAGGACAGGCTGACAAGAGTATTCCCCTGTCCAAGTTTGGTGCTGCGTATGAGAAGCTTCACGGCCACAAGCTCCGCGCACACAACTTAGGCTTCGCTTCCCTTGATGAGTTGTTTTCTGTTATATCTGCTGTTGCAAAGGTTGGTAAATTTTATTCTAAGAAACAACGAGAACTGGATTTTCTTGGGGTTCTGCTTGTTAGGCTTGATTTTTACTCGGGCCATGGCAATTGACCCTTTGATAGCACTGGAAATTATAGGTATTAGAAAAAAAGAACAACGACAACGACAACAACAACAACAGAACTTCACGTACTTCTACCAACTTATTAAGCTGTACCACTGCTCAGTGCTCGATGTTTTTGCACTTGATTGATGGCTACTGAAAAGTTAGAACCACCCCTTATAGCAAAACAGAAAGTACCTCAGGAAAGTTCTGCCCTTTGGTATTGATTTGTTGATTTCTTCCAAGGATTGAAAAGCTAGAACTACCTAGTGCTGCAGAATGAACTGTTCAGCAGAGTCCTATTCAAGACTTAATCAGTTTTTCATGCAACAACAACAACAACAACAAGAACGATGATGATGATGGTGATGATGATTATGATGATGATGATGATAATGTTGATGATGATGATGATGGTGATGATGATGATGATGATGGTGATGATGATGGTGATGATGATGATGATGATGAGGATGGTGATGATGATGGTGATGATGATGATGATAATGATGATGGTGTTGATGGTGATGATGATAATGTTGATGATGATGTTGATGATGGCGATGATGGTGATGATGGTGATGATGATGATGATGATGATGATAATGATGATAGTGTTGATGATGTTGATGATGGTGATGATGATGATGATGGTGATGATGATAATGTTGATGATGGTGGTGATGATGATAATGTTGATGATGGTGGTGATGATGATAATGTTGATGATGATGATGTTGATGATGATGATGTTGATGATGGTGATGATGATGCTGATGATGATGATAATGTTGATGATGATGATGATGATGTTGATGATGATGATGATGTTGATGATGGTGATGATGATGATGATGGTGATAATGTTGATGATGATGATTATGATGATGATGATGATCCTTTTAAAACAGGTGGACGGCAAAGACGGCAAGCTCCGCCTAACTCCACTCCAGACTTTTGCCATCGAGACAAGAGACCTACTGAGGCATCTTGATGGGTGTGTGTCCCTCAACCGCTTTGCACCCAACTTCCAGCAGATGTACGGTCGGCCATGCAAGGCTGCAGATTATGGCTTCAGCCGTATCTCTGAAGTGATTGATATCATTTCAAATGTGGCTGAAATACGCGGCAAGGGTGCTGAGAAGATGGTGGTCTTGGTTGACGGGGATGATGTTGCAGTATCGCAAAACCAAGGTACAATGATATTGCCGATATTTCTTTAACAAAATGTTTTGTTTCACGGTGTCTCTTCTTCACTTCTAAGTACGTGTGGCTGCCAGCAAACTCACAGAATAGCTTCTAAGCGTTGCTGGTAACCCTGTGGTGCATGGAAGGGTAACTTTAATACTGTGCATGGAGGGGTAAGTTAAATACTCTAGGACGTATCTTAACCCAGTAAAATTATATTTGACCTCGAGAGTTCTTTCGGTTTTAAGCATTTACTTTTGTTGTAAAGCCATAGTTGTCATTTTCTTTTTCTGAACCCTTACTATTTAAGCCGGTTACTTTGACAAGTGTCACGAAAGACAAGTTTTGTTGGTGTGAACGAATGAACAAGTTTTCTTTGACAAGTATTAACTGTAGCCAGCAATTCAATTACACAGCGGACGACAATTTTCTTGACAAGTTTTCCTTGTCGACCCGTACACACGAGCATGCAAGTTCTGCAATGAGTCAAGATTTTCCTTGACAAGTGCACTTGTTCAAAAACTAGCATGCTAGCTTTTGAACAAGTGCACTTGTCAAGGAAAAACTTGACAAGTTTTTCTTTACACACTAGCAAATAAAGTTTGTCAAGTCAAAACTTGTCAAGGAAAACTTGCTCGTGTGTAACCGGCTTTAATAACACATATTCATTATTCACATTTCTTATAATCGTTTCTTCTGTCACGAAACAGACAAACGGAGAAGTCAGGAATGTTGCTTGTCTGCTGACAAGACCGGTGCGGTTCGCTCAAACTCTCCTTCACCCGTCAATGTAGAAGAAGGTATTTATTGAAAACAAGTAATATAATTGTCTTCAAACGAGAATTACCATTTTCAAATGATTGTCTCACTGCATTTTACATGTACGTTGTTTTGTTCTTCCTTCAGATGATGAAATTGTAGTTACCATTGATGACAAAGAAGAAGGTGAGACTGATAAATATCCCATGATGCTTTCAAATGAGAAACAGTCAACTTTCAAGGATTCTCCCATAGTAGAAGTAGTAGTAGTAATAGTAGTAGCAGTAGCAGCAGCAGCAGCAGCAGCAGCAGTAGTAGTAGTTGTAGCAGTAGCAGTAGCAGTAGCAGTAGCAGTAGCCGTAGCCGTAGCCGTAGCAGTAGCAGTAGCAGTAGCAGTAGCAGTAGCAGTAGCAGTAGCAGTAGCAGTAGCAGTAGCAGTAGCAGTAGCAGTAGCAGTAGCAGTAGCAGTAGATAACAGGTAATTCCTTCAGTCACTGGTAGAGCATCTATCCTTCACCCAGAGGTTGATGGATTATTTTCTGATTAGTGGGACTTGAGTTTCATTTTTTAATCAGCATGCTACGCAGCACTGAGTCAGTTCTTTCCCAGCGCGAAAAGACAACAAAAGTGTACGGGGAGAAGTAAAAAACGGAGCTACCCGATTATTTTGTTCGTTTTCGCGCGCACGCGCGATTCGTTCGTATAGGTTAATTCTTCTGACTTGGGAACTTAACTGCAGATGATAGATTTAATGGGTAAAAAAAGACAATCAAAGGTATGAACGCCAGTTAAGCGGTGGCGAAAAGAAAGCACATACAGACTGATCCGTCCGTAAGTGCTATCCTTCTGTAACCACCAGTATCACGAGAATAAACATTATCTTACTGTTTCTCTTGCATTCCCACGTTATGCAGACTTGATACTTCTTGATGGAGAAGGATCACCGAGGACATTTCCAGACCAGGCGGTCACAGATGACTGGTTGATGGCGCCAGTGCCTGAATCCCTTCCTGAACCAGACCTGCAGCCTGCCATCCCTGAGCCTCCTCCTGTGGGCGACCTAATTTCCTTCACCGAGTTTGACATGGATATGCTGTTTGCAGCCATTGACAATATGGGTCTCTCCACCCCTCTGAGTACTGAACCAAGCGGTGACCTGACCGAGCTGCTGGCAGAGTCCAACGAGCTGTCGGGTGAATACAATGGTGCATGTTCACCAAAGGTAAGCTACAGAGTTCCCTTGAATGAGCGACGATCAGCATCAGAAGTTGACTTGATGGCTCTGGAGTTGCCCAATACATCTCGTGACCCTCAAGCAAGGCCATCCCCCGTGAAACCTGGAGTGTTGCTGCTCTCTGAAGTGGAAGCGGATCTCCTGTCTTACTGCCATTCCCAGCCGGAAATGACGAGAAAACTCCCATCAACATCAGCAGCATTTACAGGTGAAGCAGTTGGAAAGCCCATCGTTCAACAGCGCAAGAGTTCTGATGAGGACAAAAAAACCAAAGCCAGAAAGTTTTCTGCTCCTAAAGTCAAACTGGCTGCTAGTTTCAGCAAGGCGCCGAGCAAGTAAGGTTCCCCACAAGGGATCCATTTGTGCAAGTGGTAGCAGAATTGGTAATTCTATTCTTTCCGTTGGTTTGTCGTTGCTAGCTGCGTTTTTCTTTGTTGCTAAGTTAAAAATGCTTCTTTAATCGTTCTATTGTGTAATGTAGTTTAAAACACTCGTTCACATTCTACACGCTTGGTCACAACCCCTTCATTGGGTAATGGCAAGTCTGGACTGAATAGCCTAATTATTTGTTGGATTGGTAACTGGCTAGCTTTTGCCTGTTTACAAACTTGTCTACAGTGAATAGAGAGTGTTACACACGTCGACTTAAGGAATGTCACTCACTATTGCGGCTCTTTGTGTATGAATCCCTCTCATTTTTCTATGAAGGATAGGTTCCAAGCGTGACTGAGTTAAATTGCTGTGAGCGAGTTTGTACATGGGCGAAGTGACTAGCATCCGCTTGGTCTAGTTGTTATCGCAGTTTAAGCAACCTCAGGGGCGGATCCAGGATTTTTCTCAGGAGGGGGTGCACCATGTTTCACTTCAACACCAATAAAACCCAGTTTTTCCTTTTTTGCAGAATACTAGTTGTATTAGAAAGCTGGAGGTCATCTCCTGGGGAGGGGCGGTGCGCACCCCCTGTACCCCTCCCTTAGATCCGCCCCTGAAGCCAGTTGGAGATTACTCAAAGTCAGACATGAATTTAAACTTGCGTTAAGTAATTAGGCTCTGGGGTTTAGACTTACGCTATTCCTTGCATAATACATGCTTGAATTAGGTTAGGGTGGTAAACGGGAATAGAAAGAACTATGCACTTTTAAATTCAGTAATGTCGCTGGGGAATCATGTCCAATTGAGTCCTTAAGAATCAACCTTGTTACCAGTCACCTGTTCAAGGCAGTTACTCAAGAGAGAGTGTTCAACCCTAGCAGCTTGGAGCTATGAGGTTCAGTATTATTTTGTTGCTAGTCCACTGATTGCAGAACCGATCTACTAGTCATGTTTTTGTGAGACTAAATTGCCAACTCAGGATAGCTCTCCTGTGTCGACGACCTTAAGTGGGGTTTTACCGTTTCATAGAAGAACGGTAACGACCCCATTTAGGTCGTTGATACGGTTCACTGGCAAAGGCAACTCATTTGCAAGATTGTACTGCTCCTTAACCATCACGGTTTTATCTCTTTCTCTGGTTACTTTTTTAAAATAATATATGCTGTGTTGCACGTTGGTAAAGGGAGGTTTAATAGGGAAGACAGAGTTAAACAAAGAAAAGAGGAGATGGCATGATAACAACCATTGTGTACCGATGCGATGTCAGTACTAATATTCCACATTATCCTCTAGTCACCAATCCAAATTTTACTCTGGCTCTCCACTTTGGTTGCATGATTCAGTTCTCTTCTTTAACTGACGTAGTTGTATATTTCTTAAATTTTCAAGGTTATTCTATCTGGTTATTTACCACTGAGATTTTCATCACCAGGGAAGAGCTGTTGTTATACTAGTAAACAAGATAATGGCCGATAGGTTGTTATATTTACCCACGTCAATTCATGGAGTTTATGCCAACTACCGCTTTGGTTTCGCTGCCAAAAGGTTACAGAAGCTCAATCCGTGAACTGCTTTATTTACTGTTATCTCTCGTCAAAATGTTTAATTCCATCAATGCAGGAGTCACCTATGTTACACTGTTTTTCTTTTCATTCCTTGTCGTTGGCCGCTATTTCTTGAGTTTAGCAAATGGTGGCCTGATTCTTTTCTTTCAAACCTGTCCCGGCCATTGGCTATTGGGCAGGTCTTAAATCCTTCATTGCAATTGGACAGCATGGAAGAGCACATTGACGTCGTCAGTGGCCAATTTCCAGTCCTCTCCGCAAATATGAAGGAAGGTAATGTGCTGTTTGTGTTCGTGAGTGTTCGTGTTTTTTGTTTATTTGTTTCTTTGTTGTCGTGAATCGCGCGCCATGGTGGCTCCTTGTAAATTATTCAAATGGAACTTCTAAGTGTTGAGTAGAAGGGTGAGCTGGTGAGATTTGACTACTTTATTTAGGTAGTACACGGAAGAAAGGTAAAACTAGAGAAAGGCGAATCGTATTAGCTGCGTCCAACTTGGCGAGGTCTCCAAGAGGTGGCCTATTAATTCCGTGGTTGATCTGACAAGAATTCATGCAGGATGTGCATTGACAGCTTGTGTTGAAACGAGGATTTTATTGCCAGTTTGGTTATCCTTCTAGCAATTGGTCTTCTCTCGAGTAAATATAACACCTTGGCTTTTTTTGAAGGAGTTGTATTTGAAAGAAACGTCCAAGAACAATGTTTTATATAATTAATTGGCCATGAAGCTAGGAAAAAAGATGTTTGCAGGTAAATCAAGAAAGAAGGAGCTGAAGAAGACGTTTTGTGTAGCGTTGTTGAAAATAAGAGAGTTTTAGTTTTATCTTAGGTTGACCCTTTTAACTGTGTTACGCCAAGAAATTAGGGTCACATGAAAGATTTTTGAATCTCTCCTGTCACTGAGCAGGAAGGGTTTTTGTGTTATATTGCAGAGGGATATTTGTATGGGGTCTTATTGCTAGACTTGAGCGTTGTATATAGTGCCTACTGAAAAATTGTATCATACTGTTGCTTGACTGAGCTCAACATCGCTTTCCTCTTTGAAGTGCTCGAGAAACTTGTAAACGTCAAGCTAAAATGGAAGGAACGTTCAAGAAAATAAGTTATGACTTCATTGTGCTAGCTTAGCGACGCACGGGGAGGCAAAGAGCTCTCAAAATTAGTCAGTTCTCAGAGAACTGCTTGGGCCTTTTTAAACTATATGTTGAATTTATCAGCATAAGAAGTATTATTTACAGCGGATTTTTTTGCTCGTAACTGACATTTAACACAGTAGTTTTGCATGCGGGGAAGGGAATTGCCTTCGTTTAGCAGTGGAACTGAAAGCATATATAGGTTGTTTCTCCTCGTGATAGATAAAGGCCAGGAGGAAAAGCTGTTTTACCAGGACTTCGATGCTAGCAGGAGTTTAATGGAGAATCTGGTCGTTGCAAGGCAGAGGACAAAGAAACGACTCGGGCGAATGAGTCTGTTAGATGCTTGTCGCTGTGGCTCGGTGGACACAAGAAGAAGAAACCAAAAATAACAGGTCAGCTGTAATGATTTCGAACAGTTTGTGTTCACTGGTGTATTACACCGGAAATTTAACCCAAACGAAAACTGCGCAAGTTGCAGAGGTTCTCTGGCCTTACATCGCGTCACCCCTGCGATTGAAACAATGGGGATTAAGTAAGGAGATAGAAAGTTCTAAAAATTAGATATTTCAGGAAAATTTTAAGCAGTTTATTTAAAATTTAGCGTTTTTAGCAGTTGTAGGTGATCAATTAAATATGAACTAAAAGACTGAGGATGTTCCCAAGTACAGCTCCTTCTTTATTTTGGAGGAGACAATCACAAAGAAAAGAAGGAACAAAATAGGAAGAATGGGAATGAGAAGAAGAAGAAAGACAAAAATGAAATCCTTGGGCTGGGCTGATGCTTGCAGACGGGCGTGGCATAAACACAGCTGTTGAAACTGGCGTGCACGCTGGCAATGAAGTGGAAGCAATCAGCCGAACAATTAGAAGGCGAAGAATTAGAGAAAGGAGAGGTATGGAGTGAATACAAGTAAGACAAAAAGCAGATCGAGACGAAAGCCTTGGAATCAGATAGGAATATGGAAGTGGCCTATAGCAGTAGGTACAGTCAAACGGGAGAATGAGGAATATGCACAAGATGATGTGAAAGAAAGTAATGGTACGTAAATGAAAGGACACAAACAGGGGGAGATAAGAAAGAGGTGACAAGAGGGTAATAAAGAAAAGTGACGTGGAATATAGAGGAAAAATGAAGGCGTAAAGGAATGCATGGACTAAAGGAGTGGAGAAAGGTTACAAACAGGGGAGATAAAAAGATCGACAGAATGGCAATAAAGAGAAGTGACGTGGAATATAGAGAAAAAATGAAGATGTGAACCAATGCATGGACTAAAGGAGTGGTTAAAGAGGACAAAAGCGAAAACTCATGGAATACGTAGAAAAGAAGGAAGTTGAACATACAAACCAAACTAGGATGCGAATAAAGAATGGAACGTTGAATAAGGGTACAGGGTTACCATTCGAGATCCAAGTATATGCAGTTGTAAATTTTAACATGCAAGACAGAAAGTGGAGACAGCAGTTTGAGAGGTAACGAAATCTGTTGAAGAGGAGAACTTTTGTTGAATATCCATACTGTGGACCAAACAAAGATGCCACTGGAGTGAGCAGCGGAAGAAATCAAAGGAACAATTACGAAGTGAGGGTAAAAGGGGAAATATAATACAGTTATAGATCTGAACATGTAAGAAGCAAATGTAAGACGGGGCAGAGCTGGAAGCTGTGAAGTGGGAAGAGGGAGAATGAGTTAATTGAAGACAAAAAAAGAAATGAAAAGAAAGAAATGAGGCGTGAAGGAAGGTATGAAGATAGAAAAGTAGTTTGAAAGTACAATGAAATCCTAAACATACAAGGACAGAAACGAAAACGAGACCAGAAGGGAGAAGAAGTATGCACACAACAGTAAATTGCTCATGAAAGCAATCAGGGGAATTTTGGTTAAAAGATAGAGCTTGATGAGAAATGAATTAGAGTCGTTAGCTGAGGAAATAAAAGGGAGGTTAAAGGGAAATAAGAGGGAAATTTAAGAGTGAACTTTTGATCGAGAGATCACGGAACTTTTTGAATGCTAATTAGCATCGGAAAGAAGCGACATGTCTAGCGGTAGATTTTGGTAAAAACTTATTTATGACCAGAGAGTTGGCTTCAGCAGGTGCTTTTCTCCTGCTTTGCGAAAGATATACGACCTTGTACGTAGCTTACAATACTAACTTTTCCGTGATTACTTGACTTTGTGAACGATACGTATTGTGGTTACTCGGTCATTAGCCGGCAACAGCTCTTCCCTTGTGTGAAAGTAATTAGCAATGTAACAGTGTGGTAAGTTTACGTAGGTTTATACAGAGGACTGAATCTCGGGAAATGAAACCAGTGTGAATCACGGAACACGACAAAATCCGTATGTTCAGCTTACGTAGGGCTGATTTTTCTACTTTCTTCCTCGGCGTTCTGCTAGAAACATTTTTTCTGTTTGTTTGCAGTGGGTCGTCTTAGTTTTTTTTCTTGTTATGTCTTGTGTTATATTTTGACCCTACTGAGTATACTACGAAGTAAAATTGACAAATGTGCATATCTTTATTACTCATAACTTGATTAAAAATAAAACACAAACAGCGGAGATAAACATGGTAAACCAACGCATTTCCCAGAAAAATTGGGTGGGGGTGTGCGGTCCGCTTCCTCAAACCCTTACCCTATTTCAGACCAAAATCTGAGATTTTCCCTACCCTATTTCAGACCTGACCAAAAATTCGATACCCTATTTCAGACCAATTTCACGTACACGGTTGGCGCCAATATAATTAAAAGACAAAAAAGAAGGGCTTTTATTGATTGTCTTATCTCCTAATGGTGAAAAAGCTTCTTCTAAGAAACATACCCAATTCAAGACTAGAGTGGACAAACCATACCCTATTTCAGACCAAAATGGTCAAAATCGATACCCTATTTCAGACCTAAACGAAGTGCTCGAGAAACTTGTAAACGTCAAGCTAAAATGGAAGGAACGTTCAAGAAAATAAGTTATGACTTCATTGTGCTAGCTTAGCGACGCACGGGGAGGCAAAGAGCTCTCAAAATTAGTCAGTTCTCAGAGAACTGCTTGGGCCTTTTTAAACTATATGTTGAATTTATCAGCATAAGAAGTATTATTTACAGCGGATTTTTTTGCTCGTAACTGACATTTAACACAGTAGTTTTGCATGCGGGGAAGGGAATTGCCTTCGTTTAGCAGTGGAACTGAAAGCATATATAGGTTGTTTCTCCTCGTGATAGATAAAGGCCAGGAGGAAAAGCTGTTTTACCAGGACTTCGATGCTAGCAGGAGTTTAATGGAGAATCTGGTCGTTGCAAGGCAGAGGACAAAGAAACGACTCGGGCGAATGAGTCTGTTAGATGCTTGTCGCTGTGGCTCGGTGGACACAAGAAGAAGAAACCAAAAATAACAGGTCAGCTGTAATGATTTCGAACAGTTTGTGTTCACTGGTGTATTACACCGGAAATTTAACCCAAACGAAAACTGCGCAAGTTGCAGAGGTTCTCTGGCCTTACATCGCGTCACCCCTGCGATTGAAACAATGGGGATTAAGTAAGGAGATAGAAAGTTCTAAAAATTAGATATTTCAGGAAAATTTTAAGCAGTTTATTTAAAATTTAGCGTTTTTAGCAGTTGTAGGTGATCAATTAAATATGAACTAAAAGACTGAGGATGTTCCCAAGTACAGCTCCTTCTTTATTTTGGAGGAGACAATCACAAAGAAAAGAAGGAACAAAATAGGAAGAATGGGAATGAGAAGAAGAAGAAAGACAAAAATGAAATCCTTGGGCTGGGCTGATGCTTGCAGACGGGCGTGGCATAAACACAGCTGTTGAAACTGGCGTGCACGCTGGCAATGAAGTGGAAGCAATCAGCCGAACAATTAGAAGGCGAAGAATTAGAGAAAGGAGAGGTATGGAGTGAATACAAGTAAGACAAAAAGCAGATCGAGACGAAAGCCTTGGAATCAGATAGGAATATGGAAGTGGCCTATAGCAGTAGGTACAGTCAAACGGGAGAATGAGGAATATGCACAAGATGATGTGAAAGAAAGTAATGGTACGTAAATGAAAGGACACAAACAGGGGGAGATAAGAAAGAGGTGACAAGAGGGTAATAAAGAAAAGTGACGTGGAATATAGAGGAAAAATGAAGGCGTAAAGGAATGCATGGACTAAAGGAGTGGAGAAAGGTTACAAACAGGGGAGATAAAAAGATCGACAGAATGGCAATAAAGAGAAGTGACGTGGAATATAGAGAAAAAATGAAGATGTGAACCAATGCATGGACTAAAGGAGTGGTTAAAGAGGACAAAAGCGAAAACTCATGGAATACGTAGAAAAGAAGGAAGTTGAACATACAAACCAAACTAGGATGCGAATAAAGAATGGAACGTTGAATAAGGGTACAGGGTTACCATTCGAGATCCAAGTATATGCAGTTGTAAATTTTAACATGCAAGACAGAAAGTGGAGACAGCAGTTTGAGAGGTAACGAAATCTGTTGAAGAGGAGAACTTTTGTTGAATATCCATACTGTGGACCAAACAAAGATGCCACTGGAGTGAGCAGCGGAAGAAATCAAAGGAACAATTACGAAGTGAGGGTAAAAGGGGAAATATAATACAGTTATAGATCTGAACATGTAAGAAGCAAATGTAAGACGGGGCAGAGCTGGAAGCTGTGAAGTGGGAAGAGGGAGAATGAGTTAATTGAAGACAAAAAAAGAAATGAAAAGAAAGAAATGAGGCGTGAAGGAAGGTATGAAGATAGAAAAGTAGTTTGAAAGTACAATGAAATCCTAAACATACAAGGACAGAAACGAAAACGAGACCAGAAGGGAGAAGAAGTATGCACACAACAGTAAATTGCTCATGAAAGCAATCAGGGGAATTTTGGTTAAAAGATAGAGCTTGATGAGAAATGAATTAGAGTCGTTAGCTGAGGAAATAAAAGGGAGGTTAAAGGGAAATAAGAGGGAAATTTAAGAGTGAACTTTTGATCGAGAGATCACGGAACTTTTTGAATGCTAATTAGCATCGGAAAGAAGCGACATGTCTAGCGGTAGATTTTGGTAAAAACTTATTTATGACCAGAGAGTTGGCTTCAGCAGGTGCTTTTCTCCTGCTTTGCGAAAGATATACGACCTTGTACGTAGCTTACAATACTAACTTTTCCGTGATTACTTGACTTTGTGAACGATACGTATTGTGGTTACTCGGTCATTAGCCGGCAACAGCTCTTCCCTTGTGTGAAAGTAATTAGCAATGTAACAGTGTGGTAAGTTTACGTAGGTTTATACAGAGGACTGAATCTCGGGAAATGAAACCAGTGTGAATCACGGAACACGACAAAATCCGTATGTTCAGCTTACGTAGGGCTGATTTTTCTACTTTCTTCCTCGGCGTTCTGCTAGAAACATTTTTTCTGTTTGTTTGCAGTGGGTCGTCTTAGTTTTTTTTCTTGTTATGTCTTGTGTTATATTTTGACCCTACTGAGTATACTACGAAGTAAAATTGACAAATGTGCATATCTTTATTACTCATAACTTGATTAAAAATAAAACACAAACAGCGGAGATAAACATGGTAAACCAACGCATTTCCCAGAAAAATTGGGTGGGGGTGTGCGGTCCGCTTCCTCAAACCCTTACCCTATTTCAGACCAAAATCTGAGATTTTCCCTACCCTATTTCAGACCTGACCAAAAATTCGATACCCTATTTCAGACCAATTTCACGTACACGGTTGGCGCCAATATAATTAAAAGACAAAAAAGAAGGGCTTTTATTGATTGTCTTATCTCCTAATGGTGAAAAAGCTTCTTCTAAGAAACATACCCAATTCAAGACTAGAGTGGACAAACCATACCCTATTTCAGACCAAAATGGTCAAAATCGATACCCTATTTCAGACCTAAACAGCTAAAAAAACCATACCCTTTGGGGCCGCACATACCTATATAGCCCATTTGAGGGAGTACCCCCCCTCCCCGAGCATGTGCACTTCTGCGGTCTGAGCTAATCTTTACGAAGTAGATAAACGATATTAATATTAAATTGTCAATTTTTTTGTCCGTTTACTTGACTCTTACTGGCATGTGTAACAACATTCTACCACTTCTTCTCAATAAAGTTGTGATACAATCTGAGATTAACTGTTTTGTCCCCATGGGAGCTACAGCCAAAGTAAGGGGACAGAGAAGGGAAGGAAGGGGAGGGGGATATAGTGGAGCCTCTTTAAAATGCAACTGAAAGTGTTTTTCGCGCTCAGTTTTTTTTTACTCCAACTCAATCAATCGTTCATCTTTAGAGCGCTTTTTCAGTTGAATGTCGTAAATCCAAAACCAAAGCAATTACTCTGACCAATCACAAAAGAAGTAAACATGTAGCCGGCGCCAAGCGCGGGAAAATGCGCGCGTGCAAATCGCGATTGGTTGTGGCTTTCCTTCTCATTGGTTGAGAAAGTGGCGCGAGTTTTGCTAACCAATCACAGAGGGAAGTAAAGCAAAACCAAAGCAAACGCGGATACTTTTGACACTCAATTGAAAACGGCCCTATTTTAACACTAATCGTATCTATAACCAAATTCTCGATAGTGATTGGTTCTCCGCGCGCCTATTTGTCACGTAATCGACGCGCGATCACGTGGGTGTCCAATTACAGGTATCCAATTTGAACTTTTTGTAATTGGATACCCACGTGATTTTCACGTCAATTACGCGCGCTTTAATGGCTTCCTTTGCAAACGTTTCCTGCAGTTTTCAAAACATATGGTAAGCGCTACAGACGTTTTCGCTCAAAAGACCTTCCCAAAAGAAATTTTTAATTCCGAAATTTGTTATAGATACGATTAATTAGTAATTGGACCTCGAAATTTGTTATAGATACGATTAATTAGTAATTGGACCTCGTGTCGTACAATTCAGGGAGTAATCGCGCTCGTATTTTCAAATCAGCCTCGCGCTTCGCGCTCGTCTGATTTTGAAATTACTCGCGCGATTACTCCCTGAATTGTACTCCACTCGGTCCAATTACTATTACTAATCGCGCTCGTATTTTCAAATCAGCCTCGCGCGATTACTCCCTGAATTGTACTCCACTCGGTCCAATTACTATTACGAATCGCATCATAAAATCCCCGGCTAGCAGAGGCCTCTTTTCCTCCTGCACACTGAATACAAGGAAAAGAGGCTTCTGCTAGCAGGGCAATCATAAAAATGCTTTTCCAGAGAGCCGTGCACACGATTTAAGTTACAAGTATACAAACGCCATAAATTGGAGAAGTTGGAACTATTTTTTACCTTCTCTGGCTCTCATCCTGAATTTTGCGCGAGTTTTTTCGCCACATTTGTCGGAAATGAAGCCGCAGATTGGAGCTTGATGTGCACACTAAAAACTGCACTGTGAAATTCGGCGGTATATACTTTACGTTCACCACCATCATCTGCCTTCACTTTAAACATGCTAACCCTCGGCCTCCATCCCAGGCTCTTTCTTTTTCCCACACCCATCCTCACCCCGCTTGACTACATAGTACACTACAAGCAGTCCCTCTTTCGCCGCTTAGTTCGTCGAGCGTGAGGCTAAAACAAAACCATTGCCGCGCGAAATCTGAACGCAAGGAGGAGCGTCCTTTCGCACGCCGAAATTTTTTCTCAGCCTCGCGTTCGATCGTCTCCTTCGCGGCCGTTATTAGGGTCGTCACGCAACGCTTCTCCATTGTGTGACGACCCTAATAACGGCTGCGAAGGAGACTACACGTTCGACGAACTAAGTGGCGAAAGAGGGACTGCTCGTAGCCAGAGAGCAAGTCTCACGCGAGATTGATTCCGGGCACGAGTCGCGCGAGTGGCCGGCGCTCGCGGCTCGAGGCCTTCTAAGGGTTGGTCTGGTGTCGCTTTGTCGCTCGTTTACGACTCCGTTTGACTCTTGTTTCGTTAGGAAAAAATGTCGCTGTTGCAAAGAAAACAAAGAGGAATGGAAAGTGAATTGTCGCTGCCGCAAACTGCAGCGCGTTTTCTGCCAATTTCTGTGGATTGTAGGTAGTTTGGGAGAAGATTGTCGCCTGTTTTCGGAGCCATGTCGCTTGTCGCTTGTCGCTTCTCCCCCTTGGAAGGCCTCAGGATTGGGGCTCTCGCTGCCCGCTTCGCTCGCCATTCGTGCGACTCGCGCCTGAAATTAACCTCGCGTGAGACCCCGGTAGACCGACACCTAGACCACATCTAACGATCAGCGGTTTCCGTGAACCTGTAGCTTTGTCACGTGAACTGTTAACTGGATTAGTAATGGCGGGGAAGCTACTGTTTTGGTCGTGCTTCGTAGTTGCCCTTGGCTATTTTGCCTACAGGGAGCTGCAAGTTGACACGCTTGGCTTTTCTATGAACATTCACATCCCAGCTAAGAGGTCTGAAGTGTTCAGGAAATTGTTTGATGAGCCCGAATTTTTTGTCAAAGTACACCCTTTGTGGTAAGTTAACAGATTCGCACAGTAACATTTTGTGTGGCTAGCCTTAGCTTGTTTTATTTATTTATTGTTATTATTATTATTATTATTATTATTATTATTATTATTATTATTATTATTATTATTATTATTATTATTATTATTATTATTATTTAACTGCCCCAGACTTACTTCCGTCAGGGTTTACCTAAAACATGGAATCCGGACTCCGGAATCCGGAATGTAAAGAAGTTTGGTAGAAAATTTTGACAAATGTTGAAGTCGCTTGGGTAATAATATGGTCAACAAATTATATGATGACTGAGTTTTGCAGCAACCAAGCCCATGAAGTTCAATCACACCACAACGATACTAATCAACGTATTGTGCATTTTGAACGTTTTAAAATCAAATCATTTTAATTAAAAGTGCCTTCTCTTATTCTTTTTGTTGATGAAAAGTGTTGTGCCTGTCCACAAGTTGACGGCAACTTTTTGAACAATTTTCGATTTTCGATCAATCTTTTTTTATTTTGAGCAACTTTTTTTTCCATTTTCAATGTTTTGTTTTTCATTTCAGCTTGATCTTTATAAAACCAGAGGTTTTATGCTTATTATTTTGAATGCTATGTGACCAAAAACCAGAGAAAAATCACTTTGCATATTTTGATTTAATTGCGTGTGGGAATGCTTACGCCTGATTGGTCATTGTCTGTTGCTCCATGCCGGAATGATTGGGAATTGTATCAGTACGTACATTTCAGGTTGTCGAGTGGCTGTCGATAAAACGAGGAACATGGAACATTCCCAAGCATCCCAGTACATTCTGGAACATCTCCAAAAGACGAAGAAAAATCAATTTTAAAAAACTTACAGTAAAATATACAGAAAATTAAAAAGAAACTAACACGAAATAAATATAATCCGAGAGATTAATTGGAGAAAAAAAAGAAGACAAAAAAAATTATTTATTACAAAACAAGGAAATAATAGCCTGGAAATAATAGCTTTGGGGGCTGGGTGAAGACTGTTTCAGTGCTTTCGTTTGCTTACAACATTTTCAGAAAGATTCACCCTCATACTGTCTTCTGTCATCGCCCTTTTTTTTTCTGAGGGGCTTTCCAAGAGTTGCTCCTTTACTGAAACCTGAGTCAGTATGGTGCCCAATATACCTTGAAACTTTTAGATAGGAACCTCGAGCACGTGAAATCTGCTGCTCTCCACTTCTGATCGGTTAAGGATATCTACAACAACTGAGGACTCCATCCGGCTCCTTTTACAGTAGGTGAAAAGATTTTCTTCCCAATAGCAATGCTTCTCACTCCAATTTTGCAGTGAGGACCGCACTGCCTGGGCCTGTTTGTTTCTTAAGGTTAAACATGTACAAGGCTAGTGTAAAATCTCGCGGGTCAGCTCGTTAAGTTGCATTTAATGATCCTGCATATGGTCTTTCTTAATAGTTATCCCTATATCCCTCCAAATCGACCAACTGGAAAGAGCAAACCAAGTCCCAGACTAAGAATTCAGTCCTGTCACCCACCTCCTCCTGTAAGACATCTATCTTCTTCGGTTCTTTTAACCCTCTTATTAATTATTAATTCCAGTTTCTAGATTCTGTATTCCGGATTCTGGATTCCGGATTCCAGATACCGGATTCCATATTTTAGGTAAACCCTTTCCATCATGAGTCGTGGGTGAATACCGTGCATTACAAAATCTAATCTTAAGATTAGACCTCAGGAAACCTTTCGACATTTCAATTAGCACATCCTTGATCATTTTATGAGCCTAGGTGCATAGTTGCAAATTAGTCTGAGCACTCAGGGAAGCTGATCCGTGTATTTGAAATGTGGAGCAAATGAAGACAACCAATTTTTTAACAACACCCTCGTGTATTGTTGTTGCTATAGCAACATGTTAAAGTTAATCGAGGTCTTTATATTTGTATTTTGTGGAGTGTACATTTTTAATATATGGGGTGGGCTGGTGTAATTTGGGGGTAGGTCACTGAAAAAAATATCAACGTTTGGGGGAGGGTCATCCATTTATTTCTTAATTCTAAAGAAGGGTCATACCTTTTTTTTTCTCGGTGTAACCAAAAAAGCATGTGTGCTCAGTCCAGATGGGTGCATGGAATCTTCAGCTCGATGTAGTTTATTCTTGCATACAATAGCATCTGCAATAAAGGCAGACATGTATCAAACAGCAGTTATACTTTCAGTTAAAACATGTTGTTATTAAAAACAAAACATGTTATTATTATCATTAATTGGATTAGCCATTTATTACTTTA
Source organism: Pachyseris speciosa (assembly GCA_016490735.1). Lineage (NCBI taxonomy): Eukaryota > Metazoa > Cnidaria > Anthozoa > Scleractinia > Pachyseridae > Pachyseris > Pachyseris speciosa. The sequence continues at coordinate 682,470 of JAEMWC010000042.1, read as the reverse complement.
AGATTTCAATGTTGTAATGCGCATTCGATCATATCTTTATTGCATGTTAGACTGCGCAATATAAGAAATAAACCTTATTATTATTATTATTATTATTATTATTATTATTATTGTTGTTGTTGTTAATTAGGTTCCTGAGTTTCAAATAAATAAATCTTCGAAAACAATGCATTGAATGGAAAATAACAAAAGGAACTTAGAACTTTTGGGGGAAGGGTCATTCTTTTTACTCTGACTATATGTGAAGGGCCATGCTTTATTTTCAAGATATAAGTGGAGGGCCAAGGTTAACCTATTCATCGATATTAATCTTGCAAAATTACTCTTGACCCCCCACCCCCCTCACATTAACACATGCACTCCCTTAGAAGGAAATTTTTAACCCTCTAATTGATACCATCTCCAAAAGCAGATTTTAAACAAAAGGTAAGAAAAAGTTTGAGGCAAAGGTGACGAGCGAATACCTTTTAGAAACATCTTTATTAAACAGAAATTAAACTGGAATGAAGGTTCACACCCACCCAGGGTTAAGTTACACATAAAAAATACACACATGTATAGTAGCGGTTCTGGCGCAGCAAGCAAGTGACAACTCAGGCCTTCATTCAGTTGAATCCAAGCCTTAAAAGTTTAAGTTACTCATTTCAATCGTAACTTAAACTTTTAAGGCTTGGATTCAACTGAATGAAGGCCTGAGTTGTCACTTGCATGCAGCGGCTAGAACCGCTACTATACATATGTGTGTCCTGGGCTAACAGAGCGGCTCAAAACAAACTTTTTCCCTTTATATATCCGGGTCCAAGCTTCCCTGATACCTTGTTGCGCCACACCACACCCCCATTAGAGAGAAGGGTGTACAGGGTACACATAAGAATGGCCGCGGCACGCATTGGGGAAGAAGTCCTCAACGAGTTCTACGGCCAAGCCGCCCCCGAAGGGCTTTGGGACGAATTCCGTGTTTCGGCCACGGATTTCCAAGACTGGCTTCATGTTTGGAGAATTGATGGTGACCCAAACAGACAAGCCTCAAGAGACCTTACGGCCTTTTCCATTGAAACTTTTGAAGAAAAAGCCCTTGAAGTCTTGCAAAGTGAGACTCAGGATTTTGGTAACATCAAGGTTTCTTTCGGGATGGAGATTTATTTCACCCGAGAAATATTAAACCAACAAGGGCAAAGGGAAACAGAAAGCCAAAAACATTATTTCAAAGGAGAAACTCATGTATTCAGGAAAGAAAACCTTGCACAGGATTTCGGGCAAAGATATGACGAATTTCTCGACCAGATAAATGGGGAAATTGAGAACTGGTCGAAGCGAGGATCTGGATGGGTAATTGACAGAATTTCAATCGCATATGTTAATGTCGCCAGATACCAGCCACTGAGAGGCGGAACTTTCATTCCATCTCCATAGAAGCTGGCAGCAAAAAAAGCAATTATCAATGTGCAAAACAGAGACAATGAATGTTTGAAATGTGCGCTCAGATCTGCTTTGCTTCCCGCACAAAAAGACGCACAAAGACCAAGCAAATATCCAACAAACGATGGTATTAACTGGGACGGTATCACGTTTCCCACACCACTGAGCCAACTTGACAAACTAGCAAAACAAAACCCCAACCTTGCATTGAATGTGTTTGGGTGGGAAAATGACGATGTTACTTCTCTCAGGATTAGTACAAAAGACAAAACCATTCAAAGAATATATTTGATGCTTCTTCATGACGGTGAAACAAACCACTTTTGCTTTGTGAAGAGACTGTCATCCTTGCTTTATGACCAGACAAAATATGAGCATAAAAAACACTTCTGCACTATGTGCCTGATTGGTTTCAAAAAAGAAAAGATTCTTGAAAACCACCAGAAATATTGCAATGGCGTAAATGGAACCCCTACAAGAACCGAAATGCCGGAAAAAGGCAAAAACACACTGGAGTTTCAAAATTTCTTCAAACAAATGAAAGCTCCATTTGTTATTTACGCTGACTTTGAAGCTTTGATCGAAAAAATTCCCGAAGAACAACGTGAAAGAATAACTTGCACAGAAAAAACAGATAAACACACAGCATGTGGTTTTGCTATGACCTTTGTCAGAAGCGACGGTCAAAGCAGCCAAGTCGAGAAATACAGACAAGGCTGCGATGGAGACAAAAAAACAGCGGGAAGAGTTTATCGAAAGGTTGTTGCGATTGTAAAGCAAAATGCGGGAAACATTGAAAACACCAAAACCACTCATAATGACAAACCGAGACTGGAAGATATTCAAAAATAGCAAAAAATGCCACATCTGCAATGAAAACCTATCCAAACCAGAGTTTCTTGATTCAGTCGAAATGTGGGGCGGACAACAACACAGGTGAATATGGGAAAAGCCACAGAAGCTGTTTCTTCCAAGCAAAACGAGGTTTCATTGGACCAAAAGCCGAAACAAAACCAAAAGATGACAAGCCAAAAAAAATCATGCTTCTTCTGGGCAGAGCCACTACTTCGCAAAAATTTCAGAGATGTTGTCAGGGATCATTGTCACGTCAAGTCGCTTCCGCGGCGCAGCACATGATGAGTGCAATAAGAAGTTGCGAATCAACCCGAAAACCATTCCAATTCCTGTTGTCTTCTACAACCTGAAAGGATATGATGCACATCATCTGATGCAGGTAATGTCGAATGTAAAAGGAGCCGGGGAGCTTAACTGTATTGCCAAAAACATGGAAAAATACATTTCATTCTCATTGGGAAACCTGAGGTTCATCGATAGCAATGCATTTCTGTTGGCCAGCCTTGATGAGCTTGTCAAATCAACACCGAAAGAGGCGTTGAAAATACCAAAAAAACTCTGCCCCGAACCAGGAAACTCGATTTGCTATGCAAAAAGGGGATTTATCCCTATGAGTACATGGATTCGTGGGACAAGTTTTCCGAAGCAAGCCTTCGAGCCAAAGAATGCTTCTTCAGCAACCTTTCTGGAGAACACATTTCAGAAGAACAATTCGAACATGCAAACAAAGTATGGGAAACTTTCAGCTGCAAAACCCCCGGGGATTACCACGACCTTTAGGTGAAAACAGACGTTGCTCTTTTGGCTGACGTTTTTGAAAACTTCCGAAACATTTGCATGAAGCAGTATGGCCTGGACCCGGCACACTATTACACTTCTCCTGGCTTGTCGTGAGACGCTTTCCTGAAAAAGACAGGGATCGAGCTGGAGCTCCTGACCGACATCGTCATGCACCTCTTTGTGGAGCGGGGGCATGCGCGGAGGAATCTCAATGGTCAGCAAAAGGTATGCCAAAGCCAACAACCCTCTGGTGCCGGGCTTCGACGAAAGCAAACCAACCACCTTCATCATGGAACTCGACGCCAACAACCTGTACGGCTGGGCCATGAGCAGGACACTTCCCGTGGGGAAATTCAAGTGGAGCGGGTGGATTCCGTCAGAGGCCGAAATCCTTGAAATCAAACAAAACGGTGAAAAAGGCTACATCCTTGAAGTAGACCTTGAGTACCCCAAAGAGCTCCACGAAGAGCACAACAGTTACCCGCTTGTACCCGAGAAAAAGGTAGCGAAAAGAGAATGGCTGTCCCCCTATCAGAAAAAGATGATTGTCAACCTGCATTTCAACTTGCCCGACTGCAAAAAGCTTTTGCTGACGCTGCAGGACAAAAAGAACTATGTGGTACATTTTCGCAACCTGCAGTTTTATCTGGAGCAGGGCAAGAAGCTGAAGAAGGTTCACAGAGTGTTGGAGTTCCAACAAAAACGCTGGATGGAGCCTTACATCAGGATGAACACCGAGTTCAGAAAGAAAGCCACAAGCGTGTTTGAAAAAGACTTCTACAAGCTGATGAACAACTCTGTATTTGGTAAAACAATGGAAAACTTGCGCAACCGCACCGATTTGAAACTGGTGCGAGGTTATGAGAAAACAAAACTCAGGAAACTGATTGCAAACCCCCCTTTACTCAATCCAAAGATTCTTTGCAAACGACCTTGCAGGAATAATCATGCGCAAAAGCAAGCTGCGCCTCAACAAACCTGTTTACACAGGCATGACGATCTTGGAAAACAGCAAGTTGTTGATGTACGACTTCTTCTACAACGTCTTGACAAAGCAATATGGGCAGAAATGCGAGCTTTTGTACACAGACACAGACAGTTTCCCGCTGGAAATCGAAACAGACGACATTTACAAAGACATGGGCCCCGGTGGCTGTCTTGGCCAGCATTACTTCGATACCAACGATTACCTGAAAGACCATTTTCTGTTTTCAGAGGACAACAAAAAGGTTCTGGGCAAAATGAAAGACGAGTGTGCAGGGACCCCGATAGCTGAGTGTGTGTATTTGCGACCAATGATGTATTCAATCATCAGAGCGGACTAAAAAAAAAATATGAAAAGAGCCAAAGGTGTAAAAAAGAATGTGGTTAAAAAGCAAATCCCACTCGAGCAGTACAAAGAAACTCTGTTTGGCAAGAAGCAGTTGACGCACAGAATGAACATTCTCAAGAGCGAAGGGCACCATATCTTCGGCATGAGCGTCAACAAGACTTCTCTGTCGGCTTTTGATTAAAAAAGATGGATAGCAGATGATGGGGTCAATACAAACGCCTTCGGGTACAATCCCTTGCCGACCGATGAAGAAATGACCGGCATCATGGAGCTGTTAGATGAGGCCTTCGGGAGGTAGTTCCGTGTTTGGGGGGACAACCAACAACTCTTCGCGCACGAAACTGCGTTTGGGTCCGTCGTGCAAATAGTGCAAAACAGGCGTGTTGGGTTTCATGACAGTTTTTTCAATTTTGAAGACTTTCAAAGACCAAACAGGATCTGTGGCTCTTTTTGTGCCGCCCTCCAACTCGCCAGGTTGGTAAAGGTAGCGGACATTGACAAGAGGGGGGAGCTGTTTTTCGCGCTTTCCCACAGGTCTTTGATATGTGGTTGAAAGCTTAGAAAAAAACACCTTTTCTTTGATAGAAACCGCTGGCTTTTTTCCGGTCAAGCTTGTTTCCTCGTTGTTCAAGGCTGCAACAACTTCTGGAAGCCGTTTCACCCACGCAACATATCGCTGACCCTCCGGCAGAAGCATTTCAACGGCGTACTGGTGTCCAAACAGGAGCTCAGCCAGGATGCGGTTGAAATGCTCGACAATGGCCTGGTCGCGGTGAATTTCGGGATGCCCACGCCGGATACACGTTTTGTGGTTTTCCATCTCTTTCGTGACAGCACCCACGAATTCGCGCCCAGGATCAACCTGCAGCATTTGCGGCCATTTCAGAGGCGAGCATTTGTAGATTTTGCGAAAAGTCTTGGCGACCTCGTCAGAGTTTTTCGAGGTCAAAAGTTCGGCCTCTTTGTAACGGCTGGCCAGGTCGGCAACTGTCAGCGCATACTTGTAAACTTTGCGGCCGCGGGGGAGTTTGTCATGCGGCAAAAAAAGGTCAGCTTCGTGCAACTTGTTAGGGGTGAAACCATCGAGCTTCGGCCGAGGAATGCGACGCGGTGCTGGAAGATAGATCTGCCAAATCGCCTGCTTGATCAGCCACTTTTTTGCGGCGTCTTCAGGAACCTTGGCAGCTTCAGAAAGTTTTTTAATTGCAGCGAGGCCTTTCCAGTAGCCCCCGGGGCTGTAATAAACCTTTGCGAGTTTGGCGTCCATTACAAAAGGATTCATAAAACTTCAAAGGAAACGAAAAGCAGCATAGCCCAAAGCGAGAGTCCCAGCGCCCAAAGAAACGAGCTCGCCCTTTTTTTGCTGCTTGCTCGGCTGGTAGAAATCGGAGAACTTGGGCTCTTTCAGCGGAGCCAGAAGTTTGTCAGGGTGTGCCTGGTTATAAAGTTTGAAAGCGTAGTCGGTGTTGGTGAAGTTTTGCTTGGCCTGCACTTTGATTTATACGTTTGTCTGGATCCAGTCAAGGAGCTGGGTGCACTCGCGACTGTATTTTGTGTAAGCCGCTTGATAATCTTCGAGAGCCTTGTCGTGGCGCTTTTTTCGTCAAGCGCGGCGTCGTCGCCGCCGCCAAGCGCCTTCGTGAGATAATTGCCTCCGATGAATGTCGCAGCATTCAAGACCGCCCCACCAACCATAATCGCAATCGTTGCCATGGTTTGTATTAGATCCCATTTTTCAAAACACTCAGCTTTGGGTGGGAAATTCAAACGTTGGTGGGAAGGATTTTTTGGTCGTGGAGATATTGTTTGAGAGCTATGCTGCCCGCCATTACGACTGTGAATTTCGCATGGTTCATCACATTACTGCTGGGGTCAGATGTGAAATTCTCTTTCACAACCTTTTTCGCGACCCAACCAATGCCAGCAACTAGGCCGGCTAGAGTCACTGCATCCATGATCGTTTTGACAAGCTTATTGTCAGACATAGCAATTAATATAAAAAGTTAAAAAGTTTAATATGAAAATTATTCCATGTATCTGATCCCTTTTTTACTCTGTGGCATTTCAGGAGCGGGCTCGCTGGGAACAGGAGGGCTTGGGGCGCTTTCCTTCTTTCCTGGAGCCAAAGACTTAAAACTCGCTTGTAATGCTTCACGCTGATAATAAACGCCGGCCGCCCAACGATAAGCCCACCCACAGGAAGTAAAGTAGTCAAAGAATAAACTGATTTTTCGGAAGAACTCTCAGATTCCAGCTTCGGGGCGGGCGTCGCATTTGCAGTTGCAGCCTTTTTTCAGCTTTTTTAGATTTGTTGTTTGCAATTATGACAGCGGCCTTTGCTGCGGCTTTTTCCTGCGCTTCGCGTGCCTGCCTTGTTCTTTCTGCCACCAATTTGCCCGCAACCACTCGCTTGGGATTTTTTGGGCGCTGTGTGGTTGGAGCCAGTCAAGTAAGTTGTCCATTGGATGGTTGTGGGGGCTGTTTTGCCTGCGTTGCCTGTGTTTCACCACCGGGTGCTTCAGATTGTTCAGCCGACATTGTGAAGATATGCTAACAGAAGAAAAGTTTAATTGCCGGCGAAATACTAAGAAAAGCAAAAATAGTCAGCAGTTGCTTTGTAATTGTAAGTATTTATTCAGCAGTTGTTGAGGATTGCTCAGGAATTTCTTCAGCATCCTTTTTATATACAGTTGTCACCGCCTCATGCTTCACAGCTTCTGGGCTGGTAAAATCAATGTGTTTTGTGGCTATCAGCCCGAAGCTGGCCAAAGTAAGCCACTGGCCGAACTTTAAAGCAAGGTAGCCAGCCTGGTTGGAGAGCTCTTTTCCGATGATGTAGTCTTCTCTGAGTTCTTTTTGATAAGCTTCAACGTCTTTGATGTTGACGAACAACCCCGCGACTTTGGTCACAAGAAAAATGCAGCTGTCCATCAAGCTCTCGGTTGTCTTTGAGCACACGTACGTTTCGTACCTTTTGAAATATCTCTCAACCTCTTTGTCGGTGAGGCGCTTCACCTGTTCGTGCGTCAACTGCACGCCGATGGCATCCTTGGCTTTCCCCGTCGACACCAACACTGCCAACTGCTTGCGGAGAGCGGGAATGTCAGAGCCTGAGGTGGCCAAATTCAGGACACCATCAGTTGGCACGCCTGACGCCTCTGCTTCCAGCATGTTCACAACTTCTGCTCTTAAAAGCTCCTCTTCTGCCATGGTATATTCAACTTCCATTTTTTTAAATTCGAGATCCCCGCCTAAGAGCGGGAATTCAACTGGACTCCGAAGGGGTGCCGAAGCGAGAACACAAGATAAGAAAACTTTAGCTGTTTCAATTTTGAAATCATGCTTTTGTACTCCTCTTGGGGAGATCGCCTGCATAGTCATCAAAGATGGCCTTCGTGGTCTTGGCCGAGGGGTTGTAAAAAAGAACGACCTCCGCAATGTTTTCCCGAAAAGACGCTGTGATGCTGGTGTACTTTTGGGTCAGCACCCAAACGCTGATGCCGATGTGCCTTGCTGAAAAGGCAAGATTCACCAACTGGCCTGTGCGTTTTTTTTTTTTTTACCTCTTTTGAGGCTGCGCAGTCGTCGAGGATTATGAGGGTGTTGCTTCCCTCAAAAACAAAAGTTACTAGCTCCAACCAAAGTTCCACCCGGTGCTGCTCGCAAATTATCACATACACCCGCGGATCGTTTTCCCCAAATCGGAAGAGGGTCCTGTTGTGCGCGAACGTCTGGCAGATGAGCACGATGAAGTCAAATTTGCCGGGAAAGGGCCCGTGAGCTGGTCCACCACGAGCCATGTTTTGCCTGAATTTGTCGACCCAACAATGAGAGCGTTGAACGGAATGTTATTCGGGTTCATGCTGCCTTTGGGTGGATATATTAGTATTGCACAGATTCCAATTGCCTGCCCAAGAGGTTGAACTGCGAGTCGCTGATAACGAAAATATGGCAGTTCACATTGCCAGAGCCTCCGGTGTCCCTCTCGAGTTCAAGTTGAATCCTGTCTGTGCTGTTTACGAGGCGTGTGCCGCTGCCGTTCATCGCTTGATCCGACATGGAGCGCAAATCGATTAACAGCCCGCACCTGTTGTCATAAAACTTCAATACACTCATGTGGCACCGCCCTGCCGATTTACCTCCCCGCCTTGAAGCGGGATATGGGCCACCAAAGAAGCGGCTGGCTTCCTCCCACATGTCCTTGCCTTCAATCCAGTTGTTAAAAACCAGGTTTGGAGAGCCGTTGACTGTGATACTGACTTTTGTCAGGTCGGGGTTGAAATAATTTTCTGAGTCCCTTGCGCCAGTGGTGGTGTAAGGCTAAACGAAGAGGAGAAGAAGGCCTTTCAGAGATCTTCGCTGTGGGGTGACTTTTATGTTAAGTCTGGCGTCTTAGGCTCTGTTGAAGGTCACCATTTTTTCCCGTACAATGTGGTCATAAAGGAATTCCTTGCCGGCGGAATAGGCGCTTTTAGCCTCGTCAGCCAGAGTTTTACTTCGGATCATTTCGTACTCGAGCTGGATGTTTTTCAGCTTGTAGACAAGTTTCGTGGTGTCTGAACCCCTCACAACCTGTTTTGCTGCCGCAAGGGTCAGCTCGAACACAAGGTCTTTGTAAAGAGCTTGGGGATAAAAAACTCCGTGGTCGGTCAGAATCTGGTGGTCCAGCCTGATTCGGTATTTTTTACCGAAAACCTTTTCCAGCTTGTTTTCCCCGACTCCCGAGGTTTTCTTCTCCCCTGTCCCGAGCGGATCCTGTTGAGGTCATTGCTCTGGATGCCCTCGAGCAGCATGTTGTCCCACTCCTCCTGCGAGAGCAAAAGGTCGTCCCATATCTTGGAAATGTCATATGCTACTGTTTCCTGCAGTATGCTGCCCGCGTACTTCACAACCAGCTTGTCGATCAGCGCTCTCGTGACGTTTTGCAGGAGGAAGTTGTTAGCGTGCCCTTCGGCCAGGTCGATGTTAAAAACAAGCACGAGGGAGCCGGGCACGAGAACTTCGTGCTCATTCAGCTTGGGAACTGTAACATAAAGCGTTTCTCCTGGGTTGGCTTCGCTTCGATCAAATGTGATGCGCTTGACTGTGCGCTCGGCTTTCATTGCGCCGGCATTTTTCTCTTGGTGAGTTGGCCAAAGGTTTGCTTGCACAGTGTCCTTTGCTTGCACATCACCGGCCATGATTATAACCCAGAGTTGAAAAGTTCAATTGAAAATAAATTATGAAGATATCAACGTGATGTCGAAGGATGCCTATGATGCGGAAATGGAGGACCCCCGTTTGTCCCACAAATACAAGGACGACGATGATGATGGCTATGGGCAGGAAATCAATAGAACACAGCCCTTTCAACCGGACGCTGCATCCACACCACATTACGGTGGCGAAGAAATTCAGATGCAAACACGTTTGCACGAAAAGAGTGGGCTGCCAGACACGTCCTTTGATGAAACAGCTCCTCTTATTGGTGGCACACGGAGAAGGAGCCAAAAATCTTTTAGTGCGATCCTTTTCGGAACCGGAGAAGAAAAAGCAACCACTGTCACAGGAACAAGGAGATTTATAAGAGAGAGGTAGCCCAATGCGGATTTTAATAAGTTGGAAGGTGGTGGTTGGAAAATAGATTATGAAGACCCAGAAATGGAAACAGGGTACATCGTTATGCATGGTCCAAGGAAAAACTTACAGTTCGAAAGGGCCGTTCCTGGGGACTTTCCGATACTTTCGTAAAAAAGAACTTCATGTCTCTTAGTGAAAAGGCTGAAGCGATTATTGAAAACAAAATAAAGAAATACTGGAAGAACGCCAGAGATTAAAAGAGGCAGAGAGCCAACTCAAAGAGGGGGAAAGCATCAATACACAAAAACAAGAAGTCGTGCAAGAAGTGAAAGATCTGAGAATAAGAATCGAAAGAACACAAGCCAAGATTGATCAACTCGGGTCAAACATGGAAAATGAAACAGAATTGCGCAGGTTGCAACAACTCAAAAAGAATTTACAGGCTGATTTTGACAATGCAAAAAAAGAGGTGGCTGCCCTTGAAAAACAGGCGAAGCAACATTCAAAGCAAATGGCAAAAGAGCAAACTCGGGTAGAGCAACTCAGGGCGAGCCTTGCGGCCAAAGAAAGTAAAAGAAATGTTCTCGAAGAAGGGCTTAACAGCACAAAACACCTCGTAGATCTGAACGAACAAAAAGCTGAGCTTCGGGAAAAAATCGAGCAAGATCAGGCGATAATCGATGATCCAGACGCCTCCCCTTCTGACAAACAAGCCGCGGAAGAAAGGTTGGCCGAAAGAACCGAGGAGCTCGCGCGTTTGCAAACACAGATTGCGGAAACAGAAAGGGCGCTTCCGCTTCGTGAGAGGATCAAAGAAATCTTCAAAAAATACGGCGTGACTGTGACGGCGATTGTTCTCGCGGCTGGTGTCGCAATTGGTGCTGTGATTGGCGCCATCACCAACTCTTTGAAAGCCCTTGGAAAAGGGCTGGGAAACGGGCTTAAAGAAATCGGCAAAAAATCAGCTTCGCTTCTTCCCGGCCTGATAGGCTCGATCGTTTCTTTCCTTTTCAAAACCGCCGGCCAGGCCATCGGTTTTCTGGCTGAGCACATCTGGCTTCTTATTTTAGTTGTGGTTGCCTTTCTGATGGAATGGTATATTAAGAAAAACCGCTAGTTGCAGCGGCACCGATCCCAAAGTGAAACAAAAACTATCCCCGCGATAAGAACAGAACCAATCCCAACGATTATTTTGTTCACATCATGGTCCTCGTTTCCCGAACCCGCCGGCGGTATTGGTTCAGTTTCCAGATCTGGTTTATTTTCCTTTTTTTTTTTGGCTGCAAAATTGGGCTTTTTGGTTTTTCTTTTACTGGAGCATTTGCCTTGTGAATAGGGTTTGATGGGTGGCTGTTTGGGGGATTAACCTTTCAAGGCCCGCCCGCCATCAAGTGAAGGGCTGCTTATTTGTGCCCTGGTTCACATCATTGTTTACCCCGAGTTTCATTCCCAGCCTGACTTGCTTGAGCTTGTTGTTGTAGCCCACCACGCTTCCTGTGTTCAAGACCATCCGCGACGGCATCAGCCAGGTCCCTGGCGCCATTGCAAAGTCCAAACGAACCTTTGCTTCGTCCACTGCCAGCTGATAGCGCTGAACGCTCTTCGAAATGTCTGGTGTTCGGATCGCGTCCTCCAGAAGAACAAGAAATTCTCTTGGCGCCTCCTTGGCTTGCCCGCCGTTTCCCAGAATGCTGCTTCTGACGTTTACCCACGCGCCAAGAATGCAGTACACAAAAGCCTCGATTGACTAGTTCAGACGCGCCAGGCCAGCATGAGCGAGCCCGTGCGCGGCGTCTGGCACAAAATACTCAAACTGTTTGTCCGCGCCCTGGTCATTTCTGATGAAATGAAGCTTGTTGCCGGCGTCGTCTGTGCCCCCCTCGTCTGCAAACCTTTGATTAGAAGGGTTGGAAAGGGGCGTCGGGTACTGCCACAGCTTTTTGTGCAAAGTCTCCGTTGTCGTAGAGAATGAATACATATCTGAGGCCGTGGTTTTGGCCGTAAATGAAACGAAAGTCTGAGCTCGGATTGACACCGAATTCTGCGCAAAGCCTTCTGAAAGAAGCCTCGTCGTATTTGTTGTCTTTTTGGTTGAAATTGGGCCCATCTGGCAGAGAGCTTATGCTCTGAATTCCCCCCATTTCGAAAAGAATTCTCCTTGTCGTGAAATAAACATGAAAGAGATAAAAAGAGCGAAGCTGGTTTGATCCTGTAGCATTACCCAAAACGTCATCGGTCAAAATATCCCTGGAAACCCCGCAACCTGTTGTTGCACACCAAAGTGCAAAGTTCAGCTGTTGAGGCCAAAACCCCATGTGTGGGCCGCCAAGGCATTTTCTAGCAACTTTTGATGTTCTGAATGTGATCTGTGTGTCTTTAAAAATTTGCCTGTACTGTATTGTGAAAAAGTCTGAGGGTGTGACGTAAATTTTTTGCAAATCGTTCGTTCAGCGTTTCGCCAATTTGTGTTTGAATTTTTTCTGTGAAATCGACCGCTGGGATTGTCTGAGGCGAACGCCCCGAAACGGCGGAAAGCTGGTATGGAAACTCGCTATTTGGTTGCATTCCCAGTGCCTTCTTCATTGCTTGAGACCAATATTTTTTGTCTGAACCGAAAACACTTTTCAGATAATCTGGCCCAGCTTTGAAATAAATTTCAGCTGTTGCCTTATTCTTGTCGGCGTTTGGGAATTTCGCGAGAAAAGAGGCCCATGCCTTGTCTTTTGCATTTTTATAAATTTGAGGGGCCTCTGGTGTTTGGATCCACTGCAAAAGATTTGCCATCTTATGAAAGGGAGTGATATTTTCAATTGAATGTTAATGTGCGCTTAAATAAATGGTTTTGATCATCATTTTCACAACTGAAAACCCCTGCACCGTCTTTTTTGACAAGCCGGTTTCGAAAGCCGATTATGTCCGGCTTATTTCCTGCTCGCTTTGCAATTCATGGCTTGATGTGAAAGTGGCTGAGAGAATTTGGTTGTTAAATGCCCACGATCAAATTTTGTCTACAAAAGGCTTTCCTCTGGGGCATTACACTCCCAAAGGTCCGGCAAAAACCCTTAATTCTGTTTTTACACAATTCAACGCCAAAGAAACCGCCGAGACAAACAGCCCCGCCGGCGCTGTGGTGATCAAAAATCCTGAAAGCGAAAAACTTCAGTTTTCCCAAATTTGCAAGATTTTCTTGGCGTTCCCTGGCGCCTTGAGATGAATGCATTTATTTCAAAACTCAAAGTTCCAAGTGTCTTCTTTGTATACTGCGATTTGGTCGACCGGGACCAAAATTTGTTGAATGCGGAGAAGACAACAAACCAAATTTGACAATGTGGGAGAGGCTTTCGAAACAATAAACTATCGTGCGCCCGAACAGCAAGCATTTCATGCCGCTGCGACGGGCGAACGTGTGCGCAGTGTGACTCTGTCAGTCAAAGATGAAAATGGAGAACTGTTTGATTTTCGCGGACAAACGCTTTACTTTGAGTTGATGTTAATTTAAAACGCTCAAAAATGTTGTTGCCGGTCTTGGAGTTGCAACAACGGCTCTGTCTTCTGGAGCTGTCGCCTCTGCACTGACTGGCGTTGGAATCGTGGTCAGTGTTCCTCTCGGTGTTGTGGGTGGTGTTTGCGGTGCAGTTTCCACCGTTTTGACTGGTGTTAACAAACGGCTTGAAACGAAAGTTAACAAGCACAGCAGACTGAGTGCTTTGGCCGTTGCAAAGCATGACACAATAAATAACTTTGTTTCCAAGGCTCTTGATGATAATCAGGTTACGGACATGGAGTTTAAACATGCTACACATGAAATGAAAAGCTATTCCCAAATGAAAGAGGCTTTGCGTGCAAAATTCGCAATAAAACAGCCCGTTTCGACGCCTCCAGATCTTAACAAAATAAGGGAAGAGGTTCGCGAGGAGTTCAGAAAAAAACTCGCAGCGAGCGCAGCTTTGAACTAAAATTTGAAGGAAGAAACGTGAAATTCTATATAAGTCTCTTGAAAAACGTAAATTGAACAAACGGCTGATGGTTACATCTTCTGGGACAGAATGATTGCTCTGTTCCATGCTATTGGCTGTTTTTTTAATAGAACTTTCAACGCCTGTTTGGCAAAAAGAGGTCAGACAAATTGCCTTTGAATTTGTTGAAGCAATGAAAGATGCAGAAAAAAAATAACAAAACTGGTGTCCACCAGAACCTCTCATGAGGGAAACGATTTTTAATTTATTTCCCACCCGTCCCTCATGAGAGGTCTATCTATCTATCTTCCTGTACGGCAACCCCTCTGAGGAGGATTATTTGCCGGGCGCAAATAATTTTGTTTTTGAATTTCCCACCACCACACCGCTCTTTTGAGCACTATCAGACTCGCTTTTGGAGCCAAGTATTTCTTTGTTTTTCCAGTATTTGTTTGTTTTTCCCACCACCACACCACTGGAGCACTATCAAGTATTTCCCACCACACCGCTCGAGCACTATCAGACTCTTTGGAGCCAAGTATTTTTTTTTTCACCCTCCGGCTTGAGGTTGAACCGGCACTTCCGCCAGGCGTGGCCTGACCATAGCTCTACCCAACAACCCGACACCATCTTAGGGTGATATTTTTATTATTTTTACCCATGAAATAATGGCGGGGGTTTTTCATTATTCCATGGGATGGCTTGTATACATTTCGCTAACGAAAGGCCCCCGCTTTTTCCAATCGTTAGATACTTTGTATACAAGCCACGATTTATATATGTAAAAGAAACCTTTTATATGTGTTTGTGTTTTCATTTTTTACACTTGTGGTGCAAAAATGAAGCTTACGAAAGATAAAAATTAATACGCAAAGCCAAAACCCCTTAAATGCGATGACGTAATTTGAGGACTCATTCGAAAGGGAAACCCCCCAACAAAGGTTCATGTCTCATATGCTAATTCTTCTGGTAAAGGGTCAGACAGAGGACAGTATTTTAAAATAAATTAAATATACAACAAACCTCAAAAGATCGAATGGAGGATCTTTACTGTGTGAAGGGAAAAAAAGAAAACCCCGAAAGTTCGTGGCACAATAAAATTTAAAATAACAACAAATGGAAGGAAAATTGTAATGGCGAAATGTAAAAGCTGTGGGATAACAAAAACCAGCTTTGTATAGAGCTGTCGCCGCCGCTTCACAAAAATATTTTGAAAGCTGTCAGAACTCGGAAAGCATTTCGGCCTTCACCGGAATTTCAAGAAGTCTTCTTCATAGTCTTCGGGGTGAAACCAAGGTGGTTCTATATAGTGTTTTTGCCCCACTTTTTTTTGGGCATAAGTCACAAAGTCCGTTTAAGCTGCAGGGTGTATATTTACTTGAAACTAATATTCTTGTAATTCGTTCCCTTCTGTCACACTCAGGGGCTTCGCGAATAACTTGATTAACCATATCCAATCCCAGAGCTTTCCGCTCTTTGATTTTAAAGTCGATGAACTCCTTAAGAATTTTTTCGCGAAGCTCGGTGGGAAAGTTTTGAACCAGCTCCATTGATACCATTTCATTACCATTATCATCATCATCATCATCATCATCATCATCATGCTTTATTTAACGTGGATATACACTTAGCCTGAGAGCTAGTTTACAGGTATTCCAACTAATAACTAATGAAAACCTAACACTTAAACAACGCTAATAACACAATTTATCAGATAATATCTAATATATTTTTTCAATTGAAGTTCCTAATCTTCTAATATTGGTTGTCGGAATTCATCTGTACAAATCAGTTCTGTTATTTCTTCTGAATTTTTTAATATATCTATAAAAGTCGATAATGTTAAAACAAAACAATCAAAATCCATATCTCTATTATTATCCCTTTTTTTAAAAGTATTCATCCATTTTTTTGTGAACCATAAGCCGATCTTTAAGGGGCAAATTATATTCAGTCGGAACAAATTTTTTTTTAAGTTTTTCATGAACTTTACCCCAACCCATTTTTTCCCGTTCTTTAATATTATTTTTTATTACCTGTTTAAGGATGGGCTTGGAGAGCAAGTGGTTGCCAGTAATCTCTAGTGGAAGTTCCATCATACTCAGTTGCCACATCTCTCTAATACAGGTTTGGGCAGGCGGGCCGTTGTTACCCCCCGCCGGGGCGGCTTGGCCGTAGAACTCGTTGAGGACTTCTTCCCCAATGCGTGCTGAGGCCATTCTTATGTGTACCCTGTACACCCCTCTCTCTAATGGGGGTGTGGTGTGGCGCAACAAGGTATCAGGGAAGCTTGGACCCGGATATATAAAGGGAAAAAGTTTGTTTTGAGCCGCTCTGTTAGCCCAGGACACACACATGTATAGTAGCGGTTCTGGCCGCTGCATGCAAATGACAACTCAGGCCTTCATTCAGTTGAATCCAAGCCTTAAAAGTTTAAGTTACGATTGAAATGAGTAACTTAAACTTTTAAGGCTGGGATTCAACTGAATGAAGGCCTGAGTTGTCACTTGCCTGCTGCGCAAGAACCGCTACTATACATGTGTGTAAGGTGGTTACAAGTATCTGTTCGTTTTAGCACTGGTGTCAGCAATGTCGTCAGATTCAAGGACAAAGATGGATTAAGAACAATTCAGTTTGACATCCAAGAAAGGGATGTTGTACTAGGAATCTATGACACTGGTGACTTCACTTTACAAGTGACCGTGAAGGAGGTAGAGGAAGATACTGCCACCCAATTGACGGCCACTTTGATGAGAGGAATGCTTAAAATCAATCAAGGATTCCGTTTGACTGATACCGAAGAAAGTGGGACATTGTTAGATGACCATGCAGCCTACACAGCTCCTCGGCTGCTCGCAAGAATCACCAGAAAACAGGCACATGCTGCTCACACTGCAATAATTAAAAATACTAGGCAATATTTCTTGGAATTATCGCAGCAAACTAAGAGTGCAAAGATCTTAACTTAGGAACGTGTTTTTTAATCAGGGCTGGATCCAGGCTTTCCTTTTGAGTAGAAGGGGAGGGGGTGAGTAGGAGGCAATTTCCCAGGGAGTTATGCCTGGTGAATTTCTCTTTGAGGGAGGGGGGGGGGTAGATCAATTTTGGCAAGAAATTTGGTGAGGGCTGGAAAAAGGCATATTTAACTCCCTTGGTTTTGTTGAATATTTAGGTGACTAGTTAGATTTGTAAGGTTTTTGTCTTCTCATTGCTGTAATACAATTTATTATATGACTGAACTTTCAGCGGTCAAGATGAATCAATTCTCCTGCTGTGATTGGCTACCCGCGAGGTCAAGATGGAACCATCTTGATCGCTTGGGATAGCCCGTTCATCCCACATTGTACTGTCTTTTAATAGTGTCCTTTGAGTCGTATAGTAAATCCTTTATTGACCAAGCTTGTTCGGTCAAGATGGCGGGATATTGGCCTCGTTCTTTTTTTTGCGTGTTTATGGACCTCAACTTCGTCTCGGTCCATAAACACGCAAAAGCAGAACTTGGCCGTATCTCACCATCTTGACCTCACGCTTGGCCAATAACCCATATATACTGGGTATATAGATCTTTCATTTTGAGACACAAGAAATTTAACAACCTTTCTTTGTGTGGTTCCCTTGAAGAAGAATGTATTCTTCTCCCACCTTGAAAGAATGACCAATGTTTGCCAAGATGACTGATATTATTTTAACCCAAATATGCATGAACTGAGTCACACTCTCTTGGTATTTTCTTTCTTACGTACTTTCTTTTTGTTTGTCAGAACTGGACAGCCAGAGTTGGTTTATATAATAGTTTTATATTGCGAAGAACTGGCTCAACAAAGTTCCCAAACAAATACATTATGAAAATTACACACGGCAATGGGAAGGAACTCAAACACTGGTATACAGCCAGTCATCCAAATTAGGACAAGTATTATTTACAAACTATTGTGCTCTATGCATCATTGGGTGCAGAAAGGCTTGTGATGTTTTAGAATCTGACTGGTCTGGCCTGCAGCCAGCTCTGGCAAATAAAAAGTGCTCTTTGTCTTCTAAATATCTGGAGATAAAAAGGGAAGTTTCGGTCATTCTAGCTAATAAGCATTAACATTACATTTATTAATTTAGAATGGATGTGAGACAATAAAACCACTGCCCTGTTGGACTGTTGACTAACAGGAGTGTGTCACTTGTATCAAGGCCCTAATGTGTTAATCACAAAACACAGGTTGTGAAGAAAAAAACCATCTTTAAGACTCAATGCAAAATGCCTACATTATGGGCAGGGAGTAAGTCTCAGTATAAAGTTTGCTTTGAATGCAAAAATTTTACAATAAATTGTTTTGAGTAATTATGAGAACACACCTACGATGGGTGAGTTGGGGCAAACAAAACAATTTATTGACATGAAACAAAAGTGCCAAAGGAATGATACCTTCTGGGAGGGAGGGAGGGTAAACAGCAACAGATCACAGCGAACTGACCTTTGAACCGACGCGCAAGAGACCACTCTTGAGAAGATTAAGCTGAAATTAAGCGTTTTCAGTTGACAAGCCAAAACCACCAAACTTACTCATAAGGCAAATTGTTTTAACAGGTAACATAGCTGTCCAGAAAATGACTGTAGCTTGTTTACCAAATTGTTGGCTATTGACTGAACATGGTCCTGATAATTAACAATTTAGATTATGAGCTCAAGATTTCTACTTAACAAATAGATTTCATGTTGCCGTGCGTCTGTTCAGTAATAGATCACAGATGACGTCAAAATGTGGTAAAAACAAAGAAGTGGCACACGAGCCGCAGGCGAGTGTCACTGTAATAATGTGATATTCGGGTTAAGACTAGAAGAAGACACGCATTCAGTGGTGGGTGTAACTCACTTGTAATCTCATTCTTAGATCATATTACATTTAAGTACATTAACAGTTCATGTGTACGATGATGTAATCACTACACTCCTTCTTCCAGTAAGTTCCTGGGGGCTCATGTCTCATCTAGTTCTGAGTTATGTTGATCGATTATGTGAGAACTAGTGGTGGTCCATTGTCAGATTGGATTATCCTGGGTACTCCATGGGTGGCGAAGACTTTCTTCATCTTCTTTCGCACTGGCTTTATGGAGGTCGAGTAGACAAACTCAATCTCTGGGTATCGTGAGTACTTGTCAGTCATGACAAGTGCGTAATCTTTACTTGGAAATGGGCCACAGAAATCTATTTCCACTATTTCCCATGGTCTCTCGGGTAGGCTGGTCATTTTAGCTGGTTCCGTATGCTGCATATTTGTTGCTATCTGGCAGTCAAAGCAGGTGCTCACAATGGTTTCAGGCTGGGAACCAGTACTTTCTGCGTAGCATTTCTTTAGTCTTGCTGATACCCAGGTGTCCTTGCTTGTGGGCTATCTTGATAATCTTGTCTCTCAGTGATTCTGGAGGGATGATTTTGTCAATTCTCAGGATCAGTCCATCTGCCATGTACAGCTCCGCTCGCAGGTCAAAGTATGGCTTGCGTTCTGGATCATTCTTGGTCCATTTGCCCGTTTGTATGGCTGCAGCAAGCTTTGTTAGCTCCCTGTCTTTTTCTGTTTCATCCCTGACTTTGTCCAAGACTACAGCGTGCTCTGAGTGGACAGTGGCAATGGTGTACTTCTCGAGGCGATCGGTCCCTGTCTGTGGCAACGGGAGTCTGGACATGTAGTCGGCCATGTTGGTTTTCCCTGGAATGTGAATCATGTCGAAGTCAAGGTTCTGCATTTTTAGGGCCAGTCTTCCAATGCGTGGAGGTATTTTGGCGGTCGGCTTGTTAAACATGGGAAGCAGAGGTTTGTGGTCAGTTGCTAACTGGAATTTCGGTGCGCCCAGCAGGTACATCTGAAGCCTACTATTCTGCTGCTAGTGCTTCTCTCTCGATCTGCGAGTACCTCTTCTCTGTATCGATTAGGGTCCTGCTCACATAGTGCACTGGTTGAAATCTGCTACCGGTGTCTTGAAATAATCCTCCTCCTAATCCATCTGGGCTTCCATCACAGATGACCAGTGTGGCGCGTTCCGGATGGTACGGGATTAGGACTGGAGCTACGGTTATGGCTGTTTTCGGGTCTTGGAAGGCTTTCTCTTGTTCTGCTGACCACTCAAACGTTGCATCGGCTTTTGTGAGTCTTCTCAGTGGTTCGCATCGGCTGGAGAAATTCGTGATATACCTGGACAGGTAGGCCACCATTTGGAGGAAGGATACAAGTTCCTCTTTGGAAGCTGGTGGAGCACAGTTTTGGATAGCTTCAATCTTTGTGGGGCTCGGTTTTAGGCCTTCTTGGGTGAACAAGTGTCCGTGGAAGTCAATGGATGTTTTTCCAAACTCGCATTTTTCACATCGCAAGGTGAGGTTGTGGTCCTCCAGTCTCCCTAGTAGTTTTTCGAGAGTCTTATTGTGTTCGTTCCAGTCTCTCCCGCCAAGCATGATGTCGTCACGGTTGTTGAGAACTTTGGGTATGCCTGATATGATCTTGCTGATCTCGGCGTCAAAGAGGTCTTGACTGTTGACCCCACCAAAGGCTAGGCGTTTGTAGCGGTAGTTTCCCCTTATAGTGGAGAAGGTCATGATCTTGCGTGATTCTGGGTGGAGGCAGAATTGATGGTACCCGTGGTTGAGATCTAGTTTGCTGAAGATCTTGCAGACACGGAATTCTGTAACAAAATCTTCTGTGATTGGTGCCTGAATGTTCCGCGTGCGGAGCATTGATTTGTTCAGGAGGCGAAGGTCAAGGCTGACTCTGCTGTCCTTGGGATTCTTGGGCTTAGGTTGCACCACTATTGGCGAGCACCAAGTGATTGCTTCATGATCGGGGACTTTCTCCATGATGTCATTGTCAATGAACTCCGCAATTCTCTTTTGGAGGGGTTCAGTGAGGTGGAAAAGAACACGCCGAGGTTTCTGTGCGATTGGTACAGCATCTTCTTTGATAGGTAGGTGCATCTGTATTTCCTCGCCGTCTCTCAATGCCTTGCCGACCCTTGTGCCTGTTTAGAATTTTCTCCAGTTCTGGATTTGCATCTTGGAATTTTTTGACCGTTTTGTTTGGTTCTCTTAATCCACCAGTTTCGTCAATCTTCAGCATGCCGAGTTCGTCTAAGCTCGGTCTTCCAAGCAGAGGTAGAGAATCAATCTTCCCTTTTCACCACGATTGTTGCTTTGATTTCAGCTAGCATTTTCGGAAAGAAAATAGTTCCCAATAAAGTTCGTGGAAAGGTCATTTCAGCTAGTATTTTCTCAAAGAAAGATTTTGTTCCCTAACATTTTCGGGCGATTGAAAATTAATAAGCTAAGGAATCCGAACAGATCAAATTCTTCTAGCTAACGAAAACACCAGTTTAAACAGACTTCAAATACCATAAGGTACTTAAAAATGCCTTTGTACAGCTTTTGGTTGATTTGGCTTGATGGGTGCCCCTGTTAGTTGATCTCATACATAAATCTCATACTAAGAAAGTTAATAAGTATTTTGTATTTCTGTCATTTCTCCCTTATCTGCTGTGACAAAATAACTAGCCTGCGTTCAGATGGTAAACGGAGCGCGTCCTGGCAGAGCGAAGCGAAAATAAAGCAGCGAAAAATGGAGTCCCCTTTTTTCCCTTTTTCGTCTCGCTCTGCCGGTAATCTCGCGCCCTGGCCCGGTCGCTCGAAAGATGGTTAATTTAACCTCTATATGAACGCCTGGAACAGGCTAGAAGGAACAAGTAATAATTGGGCAGTATGCATTCAGGTTCAGATAAGGGGCTGCTGAGCACTGAAAATGACAGGCAAACAATAGGATAAAAAATTTAAACCAAGGAAAAATTAAACCACAACAAATATTGTTTAGGCAGACTCACTTGTTTGACAAAAACAAATTATGAATGACAATCAGTGTGTTTTATAGGTCACGTGATCTCGACTCCATTGACCTCTCATGATGGCGTCGGTCAAATTAATCGTCGGCCCGGGGGGTACTCCCTATAATGTCCTATACCGGGAGGCTCCGCCCGAAAGGGGTACCTTTTTCACGCTTCAGGTATATGAAAGGGTAGGGATTTCACGAGTAGAAGTATGTGAAAGGGTAGGGAAATCTGTCATTTAGGTATTAAGAGGGCCTTTCATTAAAATATTTTGAACACACATAACTTACGACTTTACTGTTTTAATTTATTGAACGCTACATAAAAATGATAAGAAGACTTCCTGTTTTAGGTATACGAAAGGGGTACCATTTGGCAATGGAAGGTATACGAAAGGGGTACATTTTCGGCGCGGAGCCTCCCCGTACTAAAATGTTTGTAGAACCCCCCCCCCCCCTCTCGGATCGTCGGTTCTTGTTCGGCGGCTATTCTAGGCTACTTTGCTTACCAGGAACTTCAAATTGACACTTTGGACTTCACTTTGAACAAGCACATACCAGCTGAGCGGTCCGCTGTGTATCCCAAGTTCCTTAACCAGCCGGAATTTTGGTTGAAAATCCATCCCAATTGGTAAGTGAAGCAGTTTGGTTAGCTAGGTCAAAACCTATCGAATTTCTAAATGAAAGGCATTTTCCTTTATGTATTTTTGAGATGAGAAATATATGGAGGCCCGTATTTCCGAGAACTGTTGATGCTAATTTTGCGATGTAAAACTGATCCCGCATATGAAAGGCGCTTTCTCAAGGCAGTTATTTTGTGTAAGAGGCATCAGGAGGAATAATGAGGAACAGTCACGCTGAATCGACTTCCGCATGTTGGGTCCTGTTCCTCGCCTGCACAGTCCTGTTCAATCTTGAGAGTGGTCGGGTTAATTGTCTAAGACCCAGGGGCAGTAACTGGACAAGTTTGAAGCAGTTACACGGCGAATTAACTCAGAAAAACTTCGTTTATCAAGATAAATGGTCACTCATCTTTGGAAGCTTGGCGACGGAAATTTGCATATGGAACAAACGACCCTCATTAACTGAGAAGATCCTTTTGTTGCAATGTACACAGAATGTTCAATTATCTACAAGATATGTGTATACAGATCAATACAAAGGAAGGCCACGACCCACATTCTTCAGATTGCTGCGCATCAAGAGACACAAGTGTCCGTGTACATATTATTCCAACACTACCGCCTCATTCCACGTGCCGCTTATTGGTGATTTAGGTTTTAAACTTAACCCGGGCCCTGTGGACAATAACTCTCGCACTACCACCTCCAGACAATGGAATTACAGCACCAGGACAAAACTTTCTACGCGCAGCACAAGGAACCCAATTGCTACTCCTCGGAACCCCAATAATTTAATCAACTTACTTCCTTCATGTAAAACGGGCTTCAACTTGCACAAGCAAATGGTACTATGTAATGTCAATGCTCGTTCTGTGAGAAACAAAACAGCGGTAATTTTTGATTACATATGCGAACGCAAAGTTGATTTAGTTGCCGTTACCGAACACTGGCTGACAGCTAACGACTCGGCTGTCAGAGCAGAGCTGTGCCCAGTCGGCTACAGCATTCTTGATCACCTAAGACCTGATCGCCGCGGCGGGGGGACTGGGCTTATCTACCGCGATTCGCTTGCTGTCTCCAAGGCTAATGCCGGAGTTAGCGACCTCAACTCTTTCGAGTTTTCCGAGTGGATTGTTAAATCGTCACCACACAACATGCGGCTCATTATTATCTACAGACCGCCATATTCAGAAGAACATCGTGTTCCCACAAGTGTATTTCTTTCCGAGTTTCCTGAATATCTTGAGACTCTGCTGCTATGCAAGGAGCAACTGCTTATAACAGGGGATTTTAACATCCACGTGGACGATGCTCAGGACTCTTGCGCACGAAAATTCTTAGAGGTGTTAGAAGGCCTTGGACTGGAACAGCATGTTGATCAACCCACTCATCGTGAAGGGCACACCCTTGATCTAGTCATAACGCGAATGTCTGAGAGCCTTATCGCCAGCACGTCTGTGGTCGATCAGTTTATATCTGATCATGCAGCTGTTTTGTGCTGGCTTACGCCACCAAGACCTGGCCTCTCCGTGAAGACTACTAGCTACCGGAAAATCAAGTCCATCGATATGGAGCAGCTGAAAACAGACTTGCGGTCTACTGCGCTACATGCAGCGGACGATCCAACTACTGCTGATGAATTAGAGGCATACGCTAAAGAGTATAACACCACTCTTTCTACGATCCTCGATAAGCATGCTCCACTAAGGACTCGTACTAGGGTCAGTAGGCCTCTAGTACCCTGGTATAGCGACGCCATTGATAAGGCTAAGCGCTCACGTAGGAAGGCTGAAAGGAAGTGGAGAAGAACAAAGTTGCTATCAGATTTTGCTGACTACAAGAAGAAGAGAAACTATGTTACTAACCTCATGAATAAATCAAGGCAAGACTTCTACTCTAAGTTCATAGAAGATAATAGCATCGATCAGAAAAAGCTCTTTAGCGCGGCCAAAAAGCTGCTTGGTACACATAATGTGCTGCGCTTTCCTGGTCATCTTGACAAGACTGTGTTGGCAAATGACATTGGCAAATTCTTTGTGCGCAAGATAGAGCACATCCGACGAGACATTGACTCGATTTGTCTTAGCTCTTCAGATCGCAGTCTAGTGCCACCGGACAAGTTAGCTACAGATGTCACAGATCGAACGCTGCGCTCTTTTGATACCCTGAGCGAGAGCAATGTGTGTGACCTTATTAAGAACTCTGCCAAAAAGTCGTGCTTATTGGATCCATTGTCGACTAATCTGGTCTGTGACTCATTGGAGGTTTTACTGCCTGTTATCACGAAAATGGTAAATGTATCTCTGTCTACTGAACACTTCCCTTCCGAGTGGAAGGAAACGATCGTAAACCCTTTGCTAAAAAAGGGAGCCAAGGACTCTGCTCACAAAAACTTGCGACCAGTCAGTAATCTATCATTTGTATCCAAGATTACCGAGAGGGCAGTATTTGACCAGGTGTACACCTACGTTACGGATAACGAACTATTTCCTGTATTGCAGTCGGCTTATAGGAAATCACACAGTACTGAGACGGCGCTGCTTAAAATAGTTAACGACATCCTGCTTGACATGAATCGCCAGCACGTGTCTCTGCTCGTACTGCTTGATTTAAGCGCAGCGTTTGACACGGTGGACCACACCATTCTCCTGCGGCGCCTAGAGACGTCTTTGGTGTCACAGGAGATGCTCTCAAGTGGTTCACCTCCTACTTGCCTGGCCGCTCTCAACGTGTTGCGGTTAACGGGGAACTGTCAGACAGATCTCACCTATCATTCGGTGTCCCTCAAGGGTCATGTCTAGGACCGCTACTTTTTTCTGTCTATGCTAGTAAGCTGTTTGAAGTTATTAACACCCATCTACCAAACGTCCATGCATATGCAGACGACACTCAACTTTACCTGTCGTTCAAGCCAGGCCGTTTTGAAAGTGAGAAGGGGGCAAAGTGTGCTATGGAGCGGTGTATTAGGGCTGTGAGGGCGTGGATGGTTGAAGATAAGTTGAAGCTGAATGAAGAGAAGACTGAGTTCATGCTCATTGGAACTCGCCAGCAACTTAGTAAAATCCGAACTGATAGTCTTTTAGTTGGTGACACGCCTATACCTTCAGTTACTGAAGCTAGGAATTTAGGTGTCTGGTTTGACTCTAATCTCCATTTTCACAACGACATAAACAAGACATGCCAGTTAGCTTTCTTTTCATTGTACAACATTAGGCGTATCAGAAAATACCTCCCTTTTGAAGCTGCAAAGACTTTACTACAAGCTTTAGTCATAAGTCGTATGGACTATTGCAACTCGCTATTATATGGTCTGCCAGCTATACATATTCATAAATTGCAACGTGTACAAAATGCAGCTACCAGGTTACTGACCAACACGCCGCGCTACGCGCACATCACACCTGTCATAATAGAGCTTCATTGGTTGCCTGTTAAATTTAGAATTATTTTTAAGTTCAATTTAACAATTTTTAAAGCTCTTCATGGTCTTGCACCAGCCTATCTTAGCAACTTTTTATCTTTTAAACACTCTAATTATAATTTAAGATCAAATAATAATAATATTCTTGCCCGGCCCGCAGTAAAATCGGCCAAGACCAGTGGCGATAGAGCCTTCTCAGTTGCTGCTCCAGTTTTAATCATATTTAAGAGAGAGCTCAAAACGCATCTTTTTAGGCAAGCGTATTTTATTAATGTTTAGATTTTATATTTCTGTGTGAAGTGATTTTTATTTCTGTAATTATAATATAATTAGCACTTTAGATATAGTTTTACATTTTTAGCATAGTTAATTTAATTTTTAATGATTTTTTTATCGATTGTAATAATTGTAAAGCGCATTAGATCATATATTTTTAATGAATTTTGCGCTATATAAGTAACAAGTTTATTTTTTATTATTTATTATCATTTTCCGGAGATCGGTAGTGTTGATAGCGTGACTTAAGGTAAGACAACAACACGCGATACTCGACAAACAACGAGCAGTGACGCGCTTCGGGTCGAGGCAGCAGCGAACAAGCCGTTGTTACTGCAACGTTGATTTACGTGCATGTACATTTCCAGATGCTCATATGTGAGAAAATAATGATGATTGCTTGATACCTAAAAACTACTTTTATCGAAATGGAAATATGGAAAAGGGGGTACTCCTTTGCATGCCAACTGGCCTTGTCTTTCATTATGGCCTAACTGATGAATCTTTGTCTCTTTATCTTAGCACTGGCGTAACCAACATTATCAGATCACACGATGAAAAGGGACGAAGAATCGTTAAGTTTGACATGCATGAAAGGCTTGATATCTTAGGATTTGCCAGCAATTTCAAGTTCCAGTTGACTGTGAAAGAAATACAAGAAAATGTCACCACTCACATGTCAGCTAACCTCATGGGAGGGTGGTTCGAATTCAATCAAGGTTTTCACATGACTGACAGCAAAGAAAGTGGAACGGTTTTAGAGGATCACTGCCAGTATACTGCACCTCGATGTCTTGCAAGATACATACAACGTGTGGGGCTGGCTCAACACACTGCAATAACTGAGAATACCAGAAAATATTTCCTGGAGATATCTGAGCAAAAGAACTAATGAGATACAGCTATCTCGTGATAGCTGATTCGGGCTGCGCCCTCATTAGCTATCACGCGTTATATAATAAGGTGAATAGTTCGCGCGTTGTGATTGGTTCTTAGCTATGATCTATTAGAGGACAGATGCACAGATTACGTCATCACTGCAACTATTTTTCCAGAAATGTGAAAATAAACAAGTTTTTCGCTTGGATTTTGTTTCTTTATTATATAAAACAAATAGATTCCATGTTGCCGTGCGTCTGTTCAGTAATAGATCACAGAAGACGTGAAAATGTGGTAAAAACATCAGTGACACACAAGCCTGCGGCTCGTGTGCCACTTAACAAATAGATTCCATGTTGCCGTGCGTCTGTTCAGTAATAGATCACAGATGACTTCAAATGTGGTAAAAACAAAGAAGTGGCACACGAGCCGCAGGTGAGTGTGTCACTGATGTTTTTACCACATTTTCACGTCTTCTGTGATCTATTACTGAACAGACGCACGGCAACATGGAATCTATTTGTTTTATATAATAAAGAAACGAAATGCAAGCGAAAAACTTGTTTATTTTCACATTTCTGGAAAAATAGTTGCAGTGATGACGTAATCTGTGCATCCGTCCTCCAATAGATTATAGCTAAGAACCAATCACAACGCGCGAACTATTCACCTTATTATATAATTCTTTGTTATTATCACATTTTGACGTCATCTGTGATCTATTACTGAAAAGACACACGGCAACATGAATTCTATTTGTTAAATAGAAATCTCGAGCTCATAATCTAATTGTTAAATAGATAGCGATAGAACGCTAGATACCGATAGATAACTATAGATAGTGATAGAACTCTAGTAGATTTATACTAAAAACAGATATTAAACAGGAGTACCCAACGACCTTTTCTGAGAGTTTTTATCGTACGATGTACTAAACACTAGCTGAGTGTTCCCCTGTCAATCTTCATTAATATTTAACTTTCCTGGGAAAAAAATAACCGCTCTTCAATGCCAGCAAGCAAAACGTTTGAGAAATAAAAATCCCAGCCAGCTACGAGCTTGTCGTTTTTCAACGAGCCAGCAAGGTTGAAAATGCCACAAAACACGAAATGCCAGCCAGCACGGGTGGAATCTTTCCAGTTTGCCAGCCAGCAGTCGCGTAAGGAGGAAAAATACCCAGCCAGCTAAGTAAGTTTTTTTTTGGGCAAAATATGTCAAATGGTTTATTTCGGATGTCAGATCGTTCCCAAGACGGGCAATAGGCTTCAATCTGTATCCTATGTTGTTTACTTTTAGTTTTTTTCCCGAAGTCATATCTTCTCGCAGATAAAAATCCACCAAAATACGAAGTGCATGTACGGTGTCAATCGAAGAATTTTCAAATCCCGGAAACGCGGGAAACAGAAAAGTGTGTCGAATGACGCCTATGGGCTCGTTAAGGAGGCTCGCAACAGTTTTTTTGCCTTGGGGTAGTATACCTGTTGGAATCAAAGATTTTTGTCGAAACGATGTTGGAGAGTTAAGGAAATCGAAGCTTGTCTTCTAATAGCAAGTTTTGATTTCAACAGGTACACCCCAAGGCCATTGATCAATTTTTGTTTCGTAGTTTTCTTGACGTCGGTGGCAGGACTAACTGTTTTCTCCGTCTTCAAATGTATCCCCATTTATGCTACACGATGACCACGTTAGAACGCAGGATGATTTTTTTGTGTAGCCTACATTTAGAAGTACTTCGCCTAAGTAAGACAGAAATAGGTCTTTTCCAACCTCCAAGTCGACTTTCATAAAAGCACAAAAACTATCACATAATGCTTGTTTTGGAACTGCAGTGCTTCAGTATATCGTCTGACTCAGTCACTCAGGTATTCAGCCAGCTCTCCACGTCTGATAACTGATAAAACATAAAGCAGCAACCAACAGTGAGACATTGATTGCTTTTGTGATTGTAATTCTAGTGGGATGAAATAATCTGGAGAAATCTGTTATCTTTTGTTTCCCACCGTAAGTGTCATGAAACTAGTCCACTCTTTTAAGCAGATGGGCTGTTTGTAAGCTAAATTGAGACACACTTTTGCCAACGGATACCATTCATTAGGGTGTTTTGGTCCGACGGGCACTATTGTTTGAAAGCTTTCATTCGCGGAATAGTCTTGAGTCAGATGTTTGAGTTCATCCAATCGGAATCTCGAAAATGTAGTAGTGTACTAAAATATTTAATAGCCGGTGAGATTATAGAACCTTGATTACCACTGTTTGGCTCTTATCATATGCGAGGGTATGGATGGGGTGATTCAAATTTCAAAGGAGCTAAAATTTCGGACATTTTCAAGCTATTAGAAAGAATTATAATTAAGTATTTTCTCTGCTATCAGTTGCGTTTGTCCGAACACAGATCTAAGCGATACGTTAAATGATTTGGCCACCTCTCAGCTATCGGTGAAACCCCACCAGACCCTCATATCCTTAAGTTATATGTTCGTCTTCGCATTTTAAAACAAAACAAACTCACCTTGAACTTCTGAGGACCTCTCTCTGTATCTTCGGAGGCGGATCTTTGTGTCGTTCTGTTATAAAAGAAGGTTATGAAAAAGGTTATTGTTTATTGTGGTGTATTAGGCAGGTTAGGTACACGGGTAGCTTTTTCGTCCATGTTTTCCTATTCGAAAACTAGCCGACATTAAGTTTAAAATCTTCTTTAAAAAGAAAGTTTGAACGCACATCGCAGTGAAACAAATCAGTTTATTATATAAGTGCAGTTTTGTTTTCTTCGCGTTTAATTTTAGTATTTCAAAGTTTTAAAATACAATCGTGTATTGTTACCATCCTGTCTGATCCATATGCAAAGTTGTATTTCATGTTTTTTTTAGTGATGTACGTGAATAATGTCGTCACTGAGTCTTACTTAGAAAAGAGTTAAGTCGTACGTTAAATGTACATGTGCTGAAATATTATATTTCATTTGCCAAAATGATACGTTCTTGAAGCTATAGCGGCCTCATTTTCCAGCTTTTTGATGTAAAGGTGTAATGCATGGTTTGTCTCACAAGTATAGTAAATACGTACCACATTTGTGCACCACTAAGTAATGTTATAAATCTCTAAATGATATCTTACCTATCAATGTGTCTGCTGGCGCAATTTTGGGCCACGTCTAGCAAACATTTCCCCAGTTAACGAGACCTGGCATTAAGTAGCAAGAAGCAAAGGAATATGCTACCGCCTTCAAGTCAACTATGAAAACGAAAACGGTAAGTGGACACGTCACCACGAAAGTTTCAAAAAGTCAATAGCAAAGTTTCGCAGCAAAGGTCCTGTCATGTCAGTGAACTCGTCATACGTTTCGCAAAGTTAATTAAAAAGTTTCGCAGCAAAGGTCCGGTCATGTCAGTGGACACGTCACCGCAAAAGTTTCACAAAGTTAATTGCAAAGTTTCGCAGCAAAGGTCCGGTCATGTCAGTGGACACGTCACCGCAAAAGTTTCACAAAGTTAATTGCAAAGTTTCGCAGCAAAGGTCCGGTCATGTCAGTGGACACGTCACCGCAAAAGTTTCTCAAAGTTAATTGCAAAGTTTCGCAGCAAAGGTCCGGTCATGTCAGTGGATACGTCACCGCAGAAGTTTCACAAAGTTAATTGCAAAGTTTCGCAGCAAAGGTCCGGTCATGTCAGTGGACACGTCACCGCAAAAGTTTCACAAAGTAAATTGCAAAGTTTCGCAGCAAAGGTCCGGTCATGTCAATGAACACGTCACCGCAAAAGTTTCACAAAGTTAATTGCAAAGTTTCGCAGCAAAGGTCCGGTCATGTCAGTGGACACGTCACCGCAGAAGTTTCATTAAGTTAATTGCAAAGTTTCGCAGCAAAGGTCCTATCATGTCAATGAACACGTCACCGCAAACGTTTCACAAAGTTAATTGCAAAGTTTCGCAGCAAAGGTCCGGTCATGTCAGTGGACACGTCACCGCAGAAGTTTCATTAAGTTAATTGCAAAGTTTCGCAGCAAAGGTCCTATCATGTCAATGAACACGTCACCGCAAACGTTTCACAAAGTTAATTGCAAAGTTTCGCAGCAAAGGTCCGGTCATGTCAGTGAACACGTCACCGCAAAAGTTTCACAAAGTAAATTGCAAAGTTTCGCAACAAAGGTCCGGTCATGTCAATGAACACGTCACCGCAAAAGTTTCACAAATTTAATTGCAAAGTTTCGCAGCAAAGGTCCGGTCTTGTCAAATGAACACGTCACCGCAAACGTTTCACAAAGTTAATTGCAAAGTTTCGCAGCAAAGGTCCGGTCATGTCAGTGGACACGTCACCGCAAAAGTTTCACAAAGTTAATTGCAAAGTTTCGCAGCAAAGGTCCGGTCATGTCAGTGGACACGTCACTGCAAAAGTTTCACAAAGTTAATTGCAAAGTTTCGCAGCAAAGGTCCGGTCATGTCAGTGGACACGTCACCGCAGAAGTTTCATTAAGTTAATTGCAAAGTTTCGCAGCAAAGGTCCTATCATGTCAATGAACACGTCACCGCAAACGTTTCACAAAGTTAATTGCAAAGTTTCGCAGCAAAGGTCCGGTCATGTCAGTGAACACGTCACCGCAAAAGTTTCACAAAGTAAATTGCAAAGTTTCGCAGCAAAGGTCCGGTCATGTCAATGAACACGTCACCGCAAAAGTTTCACAAAATTAATTGCAAAGTTTCGCAGCAAAGGTCCGGTCTTGTCAATGAACACGTCACCGCAAACGTTTCACAAAGTTAGTTGCAAAGTTTCGCAGCAAAGGTCCGGTCATGTCAGTGGACACGTCACCACAGAAGTTTCACAAAACTAACTGCAAAGTTTCGCTGAGCAAAGGTCTAGTCATGTCAATCGGCACATCATACGTTTCACAAAGTTAATTGCAAAGTTTTGCAGCAGAAGTCTGGTTAAGTCAATGGACACGTCATCGCGAAAGTTTCAGAAAGTTAACATCAAAGTTTCGCAAGAAAATATTTAGTCCTTCTTGAGTAGTAGTCAACCCCGCCAAAGTTGAACAGACTTCATAATGGTCTCGCAGCACCCTCCCTGCTGATTTTTCTTGGTACGGTCTTCGTTGTACCACTCCACAAGTCGTGATTTTAATTTGTGTCACCAGTGCTTGCGGTACCGTTCTCTTCAAAATGACGTATCTGTATAAAACGTAACAGAGATAGACAATTTTTGAAGTACTGGGTGTTTTGAAAAGCTGATTAACGCTAACCCAGGATTAGGAGTTAACTGAAGTTTTCATCTCGCTCGTTGAGAAGGTTTTGTGAATCAAATTTTACGCTTAAAGTCAAGTTAAATTCCAGGCAAAACTTAAGGGCGAAAATCTTTTGGATATGATGTTATTGAACGGTAACTAAATTTGACACAAACGTCACTCTAACCAGGGATTAGCTTAATCGTGCTTTGAACGACTGGGCCCAAATCTAAAACGAAAGTTGCTATCACATCAATTAATAGGTGGGGAGATCTTGATCGATAACTGCATGTGGTGTATACGGTCTCTAACTGCAACTAACGAATGGTGTTCTGCAGCAAGTTTTACCGCCCCAGTAGTAGTAGGCAATAAAAATGAATTAGGGTGTTAATTTTCGACATTTCAAAAGAGGAAAGGTCGAATTAACTGTACGTTCAGAACTATGAATGATAACCAAACGTTTATAGGAATGAGAAGTCCAAGAGAGGGTGTGATTGTTGGCAAGAAGAAGAAAGGATGTTCCAGTATAACTCTACCACCTTGAAATCCTTGGAAGAGAACAAATTTTTTAACTCCACGCAGCTCAAACGCTCTATTGCTTGCGTCAAAACTTTTCACGCACAAGTCTTGAGTGGCAACTATATGTACGGGCCTTTTCCCGCCCCGCCCCCAAGTGGGGGAAAAAGCCCTGGGAACGAGGTTGTACCTAAATCCTGTTCATCTAATTAGGCGTCCAACCGTCATTTGACATTATTTTCTGCGACGTTTCATTCTGGATCTCCACTTTCATCTTCTGATTACATCAACATTCGGACCAATTTCTACTCCGTGATTTTTTTCAGTCATATCCAAAGATAAATACCCCGCGTTTCGTTGAGCATGGAATCAACTTTCCAGCGGATGAATGAGGCTAGTTTGTCACGTATCCCTTTCAGGGAGTTCCTCGGTTGTTCTTTATTAGTCGCCGGTATGACCACTTTGACAACACCTTCGATGATGTGTGGCAACAGTGCAGATATTTGGATATTCTGATCACTGTATCTTCTACAATGTTTGTTAGAATTTGGTTTAAAACTATGACAAACTTCACGTTAAGACTGTGTTATCCGCTCTAGAGAATAAAATCACGCCTTCGTTCGGTGCCGCGCGCTCGATAGAAACGAATCAGTAAATCATACATAATACTTGAGCTCTGCGCACAGTTGGGAAAAAAATTCCTAGAGAAAACAGGCTAAGTACAAATCTGGGATAAAACGCCAATCACTATTCTCTTCAAACTTCACGAACAAGACCTAAAAATGAAAACAATTCACACCTCCTTTGATAAGTGCCGTGCGCTCCATTGAACAGAGACCACCTCAGGAAAAGTTTCCTCAAGATAATTTCCTATCTGTCATATCTGTCTCCCTGTGTCAGCGCTGAATTACTTCAAGAATGTGTGTCCTAATTCCATTTGAATATGCTTGGTCCAAGTATAGACTGCCTGTCACTGGTTCTAATTCAAAAAAAGTGCAAGAATCAAGCTATAAAATTATAATCGACTGAAAAAAAACTCCCCGGGAAAGCAAATAAAAAGGCCTGTTTTGGACTGCTAAAAATATTTCACTGGGTGTAACAACCGGAAATACTTGGAAAAATACGAAACAAACTAAAACAACAAGTGCTATTGTGTGGTGCCAAAAAAAATGAATTTAATTTTTGAAGTAAAAATCTAAATCCGGTGTATCATTTTGTCACTCAAGATGGGTAATTTAAAAAATTACTGCCTGGGAGCCGCAACAGCGAGGAGGGCAGTAAATGGTGATGTTGGCATTGCAGAGATAGGGGGCTGGGGGAGTGGCAACAAAGAAAATTGCGATGAAAGCCAGATACCTTCCTTTTTATTGATTAGGCGGAAAGATAACCTATACATTTTTTTCTGAATCCTTTTTCCTGTTTGTTGTAGCACATAGTGTCTTCACAGTTTTCAGTCTAGTCAGTGAAGCCACGATTTCTGCAATTAGAGGTATCGACATAATCATGAAATAAACTGTACAGACAAACGTTCTGGTTTTGGCTCGGTAAAAGCACGCCGGGGATAAAAGGGCCTTATTCAATGATACGGCATCTTTGATATCCACACAAAACCGAGTCATCTCACGATTTGAACAGTTTTTCATTCGAAGCAAAAATCTCAACAGAATGACCACATCCTGAAAGATGCGACAGTTGGTAATACATATATGCCAAAGCCGGCAAAGATGATTTCTTAGAGGGAATGTAAATGTAGATGAATCTTACATTTTCCCAATCTAAACACAAAAGAAATCGATCATGTATAAATTATCACGAGCCTTAATTCGATTGTTTATTGTTGTTCAAGAGCCATATGGGCCATTTGGGAATTACCATGAAAATGGTCAGTCGGCAGGACACGCTACACCACACTAAACCATAGGCTAGAACATGCCAAAAACAAACGTCTTAGAGGAACTGAAGTCAGACTGAAGGGAAGAAACGGCACCAAAATTTGCCAAGACAATGAGAAAAAAATGTATTTTCTTAGGCTTCTACGTAGCTCACTTTGGTGGGGAGAAAATTTAATGTGTTTTCGCAGGATTTTGTGCTGCTTCTATTAGAAACTTAAAGTTACGCTTTCTGACACTATGAAATGCGTTTTATTACGACGCGCGCAATTTGACGGAAATCATGAGAATGGCAAAATGTCATTAAAAATTTATACTCGAGGGTTTAATCAAGTTTAATCTATTGCGCTGGAAATCAATCAGAACGATCGGCACACAAAACCCTGCTTAACAAGCAAAACTTCGGTAATAATAGTTACCGCTCAATCGACTGCACATCGACAGAATGGGAAAACACTTGCAACTCTAACCTTGCGCGCTGCGCGCGCGTTTCAGAGCAGTCTGTTTCCGGTAACAAACGAACGGTAAAAAAAACACTTTGCAATCTAACATCACACGTAGAGACTGGTTACAATGATTTGGAAATAAACTACATTCCCTCACCTCAGATTTTCGAGCTACCATCCAGAGAACAACACTGTGGAAAGTTAGCAGTCCCATAGAATGAATACCTGTAAAGACAAAAGAAAAATGACTTAGTAACGGTAACTCCTCCTTGCTACGGTTGTTAAGAATCAAGAAAACACTTTAGGATAGAAATTTCCTCACTGAATTAATAGCCAGAAAACGATGATATTTATCGATTAAAAGAATTAAAAATGAAGAGACATAATTTACCAGAAGTCAGTGGAGCTTCCACCGTCGCAGCTGCGCTGGTTACCGAATGTATTTATACGTATACCGCCGTTGAAAGCGAATGCCGATTGACTCCGCCAACTGACAGCACATGCTATTCATTAACTTGAGACTCTTGAAAGTTGCGTTACGAGCCCATGATATTATAGCCTGCGAGCAAGCTCTCCTGGGGGTAGGGGGTGGGCCCTCCTTCCACCCCACCCCCCCCTCCCCAATCCCCCGAGAGAGCTTGCTCGCAGGCTAATGATATTAAGACAGCTTGTTTTTCATCAAATTTATTTTCAATCTCACGCAGATAAAAGTGCGCCCTCAGTACTCTCAGCCAGCATGAAAATTGAAATAAGACAAACTGCCAGAAATGACGGGTTTTGATCCTGTCAGCCAGTAAGACTCATTACGGACACAAACTCTAGCAAGATTTGCCAGCAAGATTTTTATTTCAGTAAACATTTTGCCAGCCAGCCCAAAATCGGCTTGCAGAGCGGTTATTTTGCAGATCGGCTCCGTCGAGCACTCCTGATTAAAGGCCCCGGCCATGCGCAATGATTTTCCCCGGATTTGTTTTGAATTTAGTACTATTGTTTCTTCCATTCTTTCTTTCTTGTTTCTAACATCTGTTTAGTAAACCTTTCTGTGTTACCGTTTTTTCCTGTATTCAGTTCTGCTTAAATTCTGCTCGAAAATGTAGTCGTGCATTTTGACTGCAAAATGCTCGCTGTTACCCGGTATGGGGCGCCGTCTGTAAATTTATTATTTACCTTAAATTGTTGGGAATGATGTTATCGGTTGAAAGTGTTGGTTTGGTGCACTTGTTTAAATAAGCTATAGTAAAGAAAGGTTCGTTTTCAATATTTGTACGGCAAAACCATAGAAGGAATTTCAACTAACGAGGACATATTAAAATCTTCAATTTTAGTTAGTTCAACTTCTTAGTTTGTACTCCATCTGCCGAAAATTAATTCCATGACTCCCTCTTCTTCTTCTTCTTCTTTTTTTTTTCAGCAGCATTTTTGCCAAGAGTAACTCACACAGTCTAACCGAAACAGAAACTTAGCTAAAACTGCAGTGTTAAAAGATTTTCGCCCGACATCGCGGTAAATCTGACCAAAGTCCTGTGACAGAATTGGCGAGTGTAAAGCCATTTCACTATAGTTTCTCTGGAGCAAAATGTCGGCAGAGTTTACTGAACAGTTGTTAAACAATTAATGTGAATATATGAAAAACATGCGGATTAAGAAATTAAGATGTGAGTGATCATCGGAGTTATGAATTCTACGTAAGGTGGGGGTAAACGTGAATTGGAGTGAAATTTTAAGGAGTTTAAAGAAGGGATTGAAATGTTAAAAATGTTTTTAAAAAAAAAGCCACCAGATATTTGACAGCCCACAACGGCACTCCAGGTTGCTGAGGAACTGTTTAGTGTCCGTCTACTAGTTTCAAACTTCAAAGTTCAATTTTAAACCTTCATTAAATCTTTAATTTTTCCTATTTCCCTCAATTTAACTAATCCTTTGATAAAAATTATCTCTTCCCAAGTATACCCCCAAATCGCAAAATTTCACGAATTATACCCCAACATAGCTTCGTGAGATGAGCATAGGGATTTCCAATTGCTTGAAACGCGAACGAAATATTAACATTCTGAAATCCATTTAAGCGACCAGAAAAGCGGTGTTTTTTTTTTTTCAGGTTTTATTTTCACTGCTGCTTAAGTAGTGTTCATAACTTCGACGATCACTCATATCTTCAGTTGTTAAACATAAGCAAGGCCGCAACAACATTTCGCTAAAACGCACGAGAAGACCACAGCCCACGTCCACTGTTTCTTCTTCTTTCTTTGCTACAGTACTGCATTTTGCTATTGATACTAAATAGAACCCTTCTCTATTGAGCAGCTCTAAACGTAAGTCCCCACACTCCCTCGGAAATGGGGGGGGGGGGGGGGGGGATTAACCAGTCTCCAACTATAAAGACTGGACCGCGAACTTCTTTCTTTCTTTCTTTCTTTCTTTCTTTATGCATTATTTATGCAAGCTTATACATATAGCACTCTCTTTTTTTTTGAAAGCTGCCAGCCTCTTGAAGCCGGTTACAAACCCGCGCGGAGAAGCGCCAATTTCTGCCTTGGTTTGGTACTCTCTGGGTCATAACTTGGACTCTAGAAGAATGCTCGCGGGAATTGTAACTTTCTTCTTAGTTATAAGCCAATTATTTATTGAAAGTAATAAGCAAAGGACCGCCAACGATAATGCTATAAAACGTAGGATCTACAAGAGATCTAATCAGCCAAAAAGTAAATCGAATATACATGTAACAAGCAAGGCTGATACTACGTGAAAAAAGTTGACTTTGCGAGACACCAACATGACCGAGACTCGATAAAGTAGGGCTGCAACCATGGACAGCTGTTTCGTCCTTATTGCGACTCATCGGCATGGTGTAGCAGATTTAAAAGACGCCAGCTCAATGCTAGAGCCAATAAATTGCACAATGAACCCGTTCACGATATCAAGTTCCGTACCTTGGACTCTCTTGCCATCCGATCCACGCTTTGCCACACCACGTAGCCCGGATAGAAAGGAATCCAAGTGTCACGATGGCGTCTCGCAAAGAAAAATGTAGATTGGCCAATACCAATCTTAACATTAAATCACATGGACAAAACCATGCTAAAAAATACACAGCATATCGGATCTGTAAAGACCTACGGTCCAAAAAATACAGTAAAGTGAAAGTAATAAACAAAGGACCGCCAACGATAATGCTGTAAAACGTAGGATCTACAAGAGATCTAATCCCAATAAGGATGAAACAGCTGTCCATGGTTGCAGTCCTACTTTATCGAGTCTCGGTCATGTTGGTGTCTCGCAAAGTCAACTTTTTCACCTAGTATCAGCCTTGCTTGTTACATGTATATTCGAATTATTTATTGGCGCGGATGCCACAAAATACGAACCAACTTGGGAATCGCTAGACTCGAGGCCAATTCCAGCGTGGTATGATGCCGGAAGCAAAATTCGGGATTTTCGTGCACTGGGGCGTGTATTCTGTTCCGAGTTTCTACTCGGAGTGGTTTTGGTGGTGTTGGAAAGGACAAAAGAGACGAGAATGCATCGATTTCATGAAGGAAAACTATCGCCCGGGGTTCTCGTACGCGGATTTTGGTCCAATGTTCAAAGCTGAATTTTTTTATCCAAATCAGTGGGCCGACCTGTTTGCACGATCTAGTGCAAGGTTTGTAAACGATGATTTTATTCTCTCTTTCTTGCTCGTTTTATTCTATGTTTTGTGCTTTAACTGTGACTTGTCGGAAGACCATTAGACTGTAAATTGAAGTTTGGTAGTGAATTTTGTTTAAGGTTATTGACAAAAAGAAACTGTGTTTTTGCAGGTGAGTCACCGAACTTTTGAATAACTTATTAAGTGTCGACACCAAATACTACAACAGCTATAACTAGCTATAGTGTACTAGGGCGCGCTGTATATCAACTTGAATAGACAGAGAACCAAGTTCCTGCATGAATAACCAGAAACACGGGAGTCCGAGAAAAAGAGAAATCAAGAATAGAAACATGTTGATCAAAAGATTGCAGGTCGGAACTTGACATAATCGCTGGCAAGTCCACTTGCGGGGACCCGTTAAACATCAAAATAGGAAAATAATTCGAAAAGATGAAAAGCGCGCGCGAAAATTGCGATCAAAATAGCCGCCGCCCGTGACCTGTATTGTTCGATGCCGGAGTGCATACCGGAGAGAGTAACACAAAATGATAACATAGTTTCTTTGAAGGAACATCAGGGGCACCCAACGAGCCAAATTACCCAAAAGCTGTAAAAGGGCATTTTTAAGTCCCTTATGGTATTTGAAGTCTGTTTTAAGTGATGTTTTTATAAGCTAGAAGAAGTTCATCTGTTCGGATTCCCTAGCTGAAATTTTAATTGTCCGAAAATGTTAGGGAATAAAATCTTCCTTTGAGAAAATGCAAGCTGAAATGAACTACGTATCCACGAACCTTCTAGGGAACTATTTTCTTTCCGAAAATGCTAGCTGACGTTTTAGACTGCCAAAAACAGCAATTACGACCTTTCCGAAAACCTTAGAAGCAATGATTTTTCAATTGCGAATCTTTTAGGCCACGTTTTAGTTACGAAAGTCCGAGTGCACTCTTTAATCGACGCCGAAAACCCAAGGCGAATTACCCTTCACCGAACAGATATCTACCGAAATTTGTCGTTGGGTGCCCCTGGAACATGTAGACATTTGCCTGTGCGGTTTCGTGGGTTGGGGGCTTTTTGTAATC
Source organism: Pachyseris speciosa (assembly GCA_016490735.1). Lineage (NCBI taxonomy): Eukaryota > Metazoa > Cnidaria > Anthozoa > Scleractinia > Pachyseridae > Pachyseris > Pachyseris speciosa. The sequence continues at coordinate 642,742 of JAEMWC010000042.1, read as the reverse complement.
GACTTAATGCGTCTCCCTAGTGCTACAAGCTTTAGTAATCTCAACACGCTAGCTGGCGTTAGCTCGTCAAAAAGCTTTCAGGTCGAAGCAGTACCGTTGAAGCAAATCAAACAAAAGATTATTGCATAACCGCGAGCTATTGTTAAAGATATTTTAAAGTTATAGCTGTCATCTAAGCAGTTTGACTGTGATCGGCTTTTACTTAGCCTGCGTCATTACGTACACAGAACAAAGAATTCGTCGCTGTTTCGCGGACGTTACTAACCGGAGTTGTTCTACGTCACTGATTACGACTGCGACGCAGGCTAAGTTCAGTTTACTCAAAAGAGTATTTTTTCTTCTGTTTCCCAATCTCCTGGTCATTGTCAAAAATCGTTTTCTAAAAAATACTCTACAGGATATATCTGCTATTGCAATATGCTAATTACTGAAAATGCAGATTTCTAGTGGTCTGAGCCGTCGTATGCTATAGCTAACATCAGAAGACATTTTGAGTGGTCGCTTCCGGAAGGTTCGACTGAACTTCATTTGAGTAAGCTAGAGCATCCCGCCGCATATCGAGTTGCCGGATAATTCATGTAAGCTTACACACGTCAATGTCTTGTTGCAAGACGAAACCGGTTGCGGCATATCATATCGATGACGGTGAACTGACTGTTCAAGCGTTACTTTGTACTCCCTCGATCATAGCTTTGACGTTTGCAGGATGCTCGCGGGAATTATAACTTTCTTCTTGGTTGTAAGCCATTTATTTGGCGCGTATGCCACGAAATACGAACCAACTTGGGAATCGCTAGACTCGAGGCCAATTCCAGCGTGGTATGATGAAGCAAAATTCGGGATTTTCATGCACTGGGGAGTGTATTCTGTTCCGAGTTTCTACTCGGAGTGGTTTTGGTGGTGTTGGAAAGGACAAGAGCAACCAGAATGCATCGATTTCATGAAGAAAAACTATCGCCCGGGGTTCTCGTACGCGGATTTTGGTCCGATGTTCAAAGCTGAATTTTTCGATCCAAATCAGTGGGCCGACCTGTTAGAGAGATCTGGTGCAAGGTTTGTAAGCTTAAATGATGATTTTACTCTTTCTTGCTTGTTTTATTCCTTGCTTTCTCTCTTACGTCTTTGGAAGCGTTCAAGGCGGTAAATGGAAAGACCTTTGCTTACTTATGTAATGGCGTAACAAAAATATGCATAAGCTTTGTTTGTCAGGCGAAAGTCACAAGACCGACTATTATTATACTTGGCTAGTCTATAATTAATAAGCGTGTCAATACGAAATACCTATGATTAATAAATATTATAATCTACGAAGGTGCTCTGTATGTCACAGTTACTTGATTGAGTAAGCCAGAACAGCGTTAATGCAAAAATAAATTATTGAGAATCTGACCATGAAAGACAGGAAGTCTTTCTCATGGCTCATTCTTTGGTTAAGACCCCCCGCGAAGTTAAAACTAAGTTTCTGTAACAGCAATGTTGTTTGAACTCCCAGAGTTGCCAGAAGTTCAAAACACAAGTATTGTAGTATAGCCTTTACATCCTTAAAGGCTGGCTTCCATCGATTTCATGAAGGAAAACTATCGCCCGGGGTTCTCGTACGCGGATTTTGGTCCAATGTTCAGAGCTGATTTTTTTTTTATCAAAATCAGTGGGCCGACCTGTTTGCAAGATCTGGTGCAAGGTTTGTAAACGATGATTTTATTCTCTCTTTCTTGCTCGTTTTATTCTATGTTTTGTGCTTTGACTGTGACTCGTCGGAAGACCATTAGACTAAATTGAAGTCTGGTAGTGAATTTTTTCAGTGTAATGTTTAAGGTTATTGACAAAAAGAAACTGTGTTTTTGTAGGTGAGTCACCAAACTTTTAAATAACTTATTAAGTCTCGACATCAAATACTACAACAGCTATAACTAGCTATAGTGTACTAGGGCGCGCTGTATATCAAATGATATGAATCAACTTGAATAGACAGAGAACCAAGTTCCTGCATGAATAACCAGAAACACGGGAGTCCGAGAAAAAGAGAAATCAAGAATAGAAACATGTTGATCAAAAGATTGCAGGTCGGAAATTGACATAATCGCAGGCAAGTCCACTTGCGGGGACCCGTTAAACATCAAAATAGGAAAATAATTCGAGAAGACGAAAAGCGCGGGCGAAAATTGCGATCAAAATAGTGACCTGTATTGTTGGATGCGGAGAGAGTAACACAAAATGATAACATAGTTTCTTTGAAGGAACATGTAGACATTTGCCTGTGCGGTTTCGTGGGTTGGGGGCTTTTTGTAATCGACTTAATGCGTCTCCCTAGTGCTACAAGCTTTAGTAATCTCACCACGCTAGCTGGCGTTAGCTCGTCAAAAAGCTTTCAGGTCGAAGCAGTACCGTTGAAGCAAATCAAACAAAAGATTATTGCATAACCGCGAGCTATTGTTAAAGATATTTTAAAGTTATAACTTTCATCTAAGCAGTTCGACTGTGATCGGCTTTTACTTAGCCTGCGTCATTATGTACACAGAACAAAGAATTCGTCGCTGCTTCGCGGACGTTACTAACCGGAGTTGTTCTACGTCACTGATTACGACTGCGACGCAGGCTAAGTTCAGTTTACTCAAAAGAGTATTTTTTTTCTTCTGTTTCCCAATCTCCTGGTCATTGTCAAAAATCGTTTTCTATAAAATACTCTGCAGGATATATCTGCTATTGCAATATGCTAATTACTGAAAATGCAGATTTCTAGGGGTCTGAGCCGTCGTATGCTATAGCTAACATCAGAAGACATTTTGAGTGGTCGCTTACGGGAGGTTCGACTGAACTTCATTTGTATAGGTAATCACATGATTTCGAGTGCAATTTGGAATAAATAAGCACGAGTAAATTTTTTCAAAGACTCACAAAATTGCACGAGCCCGTAGGGCGAGTGCAATTTGCGGTCTTTGAAAAAATTTACAAGTGCTTATTTATTCCAAATTGCACGAGAAAAATCATGTGATTACTTATTAATAATATACATGAAAAAATTGCGAGATAGCTTCTTAACTTTGCAGAAGCAACGCAACGAAGCTAAGGTGAATCAAAACAACAGTTTTCTCAATGTTTTTAAAGCGTTTTTTGCTGTAAAAACTGGCTAAACAATTACAGGCTATAGTTATAAGGTTACATTGTTTGCTAAGTGTCTATCAAGCGCTGTAATAATTACCTTCAGGCTTTCTAGTTCGTTATCTTCGCCTTGTTTGTTTATTAATCTCGGCGTCACTCCATCAACGGACTCGTAATTCCAATTACGTCGGTAATTCCCTTCTCTGGACACCACTGTTTCCAAACAGACAGCTAAAATACAGTGCTTTTCGCAGCCGTTTCTCCTTTTTAGAGCTGTTTTGCAGCTTCTCTGCTGTTATTGCGTTCGCGAAGAAAGAAAACCTGCTCAAAGAGCCAGCCATTGTTTTGGCTCGCAGAGTCGCTTGCAGCTCTTCAGACTTTGCGCCATTCAGAGGCCGCGTTTGATTGGCTGAATCGCAGCGCCTTTGTTTATCAACCAATCAGAATCCTCAGTTTTTTACCTTGTTTTGCACTGTATTTCCTTTTTTCTGCACCGAATTACCTTTTTTCTGCACCGGTGTTTCCTAAAAACTGCATTTCTCTTAGCCAATCAGCATCGAGAAATTTTTCCATGTATATTATTAGAGTATAAACAGCACACCCCCGGCTGGAGCATCCGCTGCATATCGAGTTGCCGGATAATTCATGTAAGCTTACACACGGCCATGTCCTGTTGCAAGACGAAACCGGTTGCGGCATATCATATCGATGACCTTGACGGTAAACTGACTGTTCAAGCGTTGCTTTGTACTCCCTCGATCATAGCTTTGACGTTTGCAGGATGCTCGCGAGAATTATAACTTTCTTCTTGGTTGTAAGCCATTTATTTGGCGCGTATGCCACGAAATACGAACCAACTTGGGAATCGCTAGACTCGAGGCCAATTCCAGCGTGGTATGATGAAGCAAAATTCGGGATTTTCATGCACTGGGGAGTGTATTCTGTTCCGAGTTTCTACTCGGAGTGGTTTTGGTGGTGTTGGAAAGGACAAGAGGCACCAGAATGCATCGAGTTCATGAAGAAAAACTATCGCCCGGGGTTCTCGTACGCGGATTTTGGTCCGATGTTCAAAGCTGAATTTTTCGATCCAAATCAGTGGGCCGACCTGTTAGAGAGATCTGGTGCAAGGTTTGAATATTTTACTCTTTCTTGCTTGTTTTATTCGTTACTTTCTCTCTTACGTCTTTGGAAGCTTTCAAGGCAGTAAATCGAAAGACCTTTGCTTACTTATGTAATACGTAACAAAAATATGCATGAGCGTCTGTTAATTGTCACGCGGAAGTCACAAGACCGACTATTATTATTCGTTGCTAGTCAACATTTAATAACCGTGTGAATACGAAATACTTATTATTAATAAATATTACAATCTACGAAGGTGCTCTGTATTTCACAGTTACTTGATTAAGTAAGCCAGAACAGCTTTACTGCAAAAATTAATTATTGAGAACCTGAACATGAAAGACAGGAAGTCTTTTGTATTCTCATATCATATGAAAACATCATGTGATGTCAGCACAGGTACCCCGAAGCTCGCTATACAATACAATACAATAGGTACTTTATTTCACATTTCCTTCTTACATCACATTAAAATATATTTGTATGGGTAGTTAAATAAAAGGTATTGGGTATTTGTAGGTTAAACTAAGCCAAATATTGATGACAATGATGGAAATGCCTAGCGCCTAAATAAGCCATATAGTTTTCTTGTTAGACACTAGTCTTGTTCAGTTTCATTTAAAAATATAGACTTCTAGATACATACACAACACACACACAATAACACTTCACGTACACTTATTGTAAAACTAGAAAGTAGAGGAATTGGAAAGACTTAGATGTTACATTCGCTTCTGCAGTAAATACAGTTTTTACTTTTCTCGGGAAATTGGAAAGACTGAGATCGTTAATATCTTGTGTTAGATTTTACCAATGGTCGGCTGCCAGAGCTGACAACTTTTTTTTCCAATATTAGTCTTGAATCGTGCTTTATAGAAGTTACTTTTTGAAGCATATCTAGTGTTATATGTGTGGACATCACTAGCATAACGAAGGTAATTATCGAAAATGCTAGGGAGCTGCTTTTTATGCCATTGGTAGGAGAACTGAAGTAAACGTAATGTGAAAATGTTTTCTGCTGTAAGTAGGTCTAGTAAGTTCAGTAAAGGGAGGGCACTATTTGTATTTTCACCATACAGAGTAGCAAAGAACATTACGACGGATAATATGATTTTGTTTGACTTGAATTTTCTTCAAATACGATGCACAAGCACTGCCCCAAGCAATAACAGCGTATGATAGATATGGATAAATCAAGTTATAATAGAGTTGTCTAAGTTGTTTTAAGGTAAGAAAGTGCCTTAGCTTGAGGAATATACCAGTATTTCTAGAAATTCTCGAGCATATATTAGAAATGTAGTATTTCCATGAAATTGTGTCATCCATTAAAACTCCAAGATATTTTATACAGTGCTTTTGTTTATAGTGAATATTCAGAGCCATCTTTGTCAGGCAATTTGACTTTGAATGTATTAGTCATCTTCTTTTTAATTGATTTAATAATCATGAAGTTTGTTTTCTTGAAATTTATTGATAGTCTGTTTATATTACACCATTTCTTCACTTTTAAGAGTTCTTGGTTAATAAGGGTTTCCAACTGGGTAGCATTGGACGACGAGGGAAAAATATTAGTGTGGTCTGCAAAATTTCACTTTTTGTGTTGACCTTTGTAATGTAAAGAGCAGTGCACATCACTTGATTGTATGATCTCTGCATAATGGCAAAATTATAAGGATTTGTATGGGGGAAAATTGTTTCGAATTTGAAGGCAAAATTAGGAATGATTTTTCAATAAAATTTGCTCACCTCAACTCCTCTTTTGTTCATTTTGTGTCCTGTCTGTTTCTTGGTTGATTTGTGGTGATTTCGTGGAGTTTGTGTTCCAACGGTTTCTCTCTCTCTATATATTCCTTTCCAAGTATGGGACTGATCCAGAACTGTAACCTGATGCAGTGACGGAAAACAGCCATAAATTCCTTCCAAAGTCTCCAGTCGCATCGAAATTCCATGTTAACCATGGCGGATAGTAACAGAACACATCCATCATAGGTTTCGGAGGACCAGTAACATGCAGAGGGAATTATTCCTGAATAATAACCACAATCTTTTCTGTTGAAATTGGCTTGATTGATAAGTGTAGTGTCCGAACTGTTTCACATTTGGCTTGTCGACCCGCCTGTGAGTCAAATTACTTACTCACCTGGTGGGCAATGGGCCTGAGGGTGTGATCGTTTATGGGATCAATTGACTGTTGACCACTGGGTGAGTAAGTAATTTGACTCATAGGCCTGGTCGCTAAGCCAAATTTGGAATGGTTGGGGCACTATACTTATGAATCAAGCCGATTTCGATGGGACTCGACGGAAGAGATTTGTGGTTATTAGTCAGGAATAATTCTCTCTGCATGTTACTGGTCCTCCGAAACCTACAATGGATGTGTTTTTTTACTATCCTTCATGGTTCATGTGGAATTTCAATGCGATTGGAGTATTTGGAAGGAATTTATGGCTGTTTTCCATCAGTACATCGGGTTGCAGTTCTGAATGAGTCCCCTACCTTGGAACAGTATATATGTAGAGAGAGAAACCTTTGGAACAGAAACTCAACGAAATGGCCACAAATCAACCTAGAAACCAGACAGAACACAAAAGGAACCATAGAGGAGTTAAGGTGAGGAAATTTTATTGAAAAATCAATCATAATTTTGCCTTCAAATTCGAAACAATTCTCCCCCATACAAATCCTTATAAATTTGCCATTACACAAAGATCATGCAATTATGTAACACTATTTACATTACAAAGGTCAACATAAATCGCGAGCTTGGGGTACCTGTGATGTCAGGAATTATGAACGTTTCCTTCCCTGTCGTCCTGTTGAAAAAAGAATGAAAAGCATTAGGATTAAATTCTAAACAGGTCTCTTCAGTCCATTTTTTAGTATTGCTTTGCAGTATCGTGTCAACTTATGCTACACAGTGAAAACTTTGCTGTCTTTGGCCGTGCCTATCCAGTGTTATGTCTCAGTTTGACCTGAGTTCATTAATGTCATTGATAGTCCTATTTGGTATGGAATAAAGACTTAAGACATTTGCCCTTAACCAAATTGCACATACTAAAAGGTCAATGTCAATATGGAATTTTCTTGTGGAAGTGGAAGATAAAAATCTGACATCAGGAGAAATTGCAGAGATCAAGTAGTCCAGACAAGTCCAGGCAGAGATTGAAGACAAAACAATTCTTTTCAAAACTGGAAAACCACTGCAATTGAATGCAACCATGGACTTAAAATGGATTTTATGAAGCCTTCACTATTCTGATAAGTTGATTTGTAAGACAAGGGCTAAATTCTGCTCAACCACAGACTTCAATCTTTGAATTCCTTTAGGCTGATGTATCAAGTTAAAAAGCAAGAGTCCTGCATTTTCTGCCATGCTAAGTAAAGCCCTTTTTCCATATGATCGTGCGGATCGTCCCGATTGTCCCAGTCGTTTCCAAAAATTTCGAAATGATCGGGACGACTGAGACGATTGCTGGTTTCCATATGATCGTCTCGATCGCTTCAAATACTTGTTTTCTGCCGCCATTTTGAAATGGAGCACGTGAAATAAGAGTGATGACTTCTGGGATAGCCTTCGATCATCCCGATCGTCTCAGTCGTCTGAGAGTGTTTCCATATGATTGCTTCAAAATTTACACGATCGTCCCGTTCATCCGGATAGAACTCAATTCTATCCAAGCGATCGAGGTCGTCTCAGTTGTCCGGGTCGTTTGCGATCGTGTGGGTAGCGTTTCCATATGATCGTCCTGATCGTCTGAACATTGTAAGCATTAACCTGGCTTGGATGGTCGCTTTTCATCACAAATTTCTTATAGTCTTAATTTTGAGCCAAGCTATAAACCAATTATGGACTTGATACTTCTAATTTATCAAAATAATGCAGCTGCTATTTTACTTTTTTTTAGCCTGCCTAGCGCATTTTTATAAAGAACATTTTTTTGCATAGTGTTCTTAAAGTTGCAGATTAATAATAATAATAATAATAATAATAACAATAGCATTCAGAAATTTTAGCTGCTACATCATAATATGTGCTATGGTAACAGAGGTCCTTATCCGTTTTATGACAAGCACTCAATTTTGGATAATTACAGTGTAGGGCTATGAGACAAAGGGAATTAAAATTCAACGTAAGTTAAAATTTTGTGCTTGAATTTAATTTTTTCCTTGTATCTCACGTACATGTACTAGCATCTTCACTAGAATGAGTCGTATGTCAAAGGTTTCTTTATATTCACACAGCAATACAAATTACTGACAAATTTTATATAAAAATTTATATAATAAGGTGAATAGTTTGTGCGTTGTGATTGGTTCTTAGCTATGATCTATTAGAGGACAGATGCACAGATTACGTCATCACTGCAACTATTTTTCCAGAAATGTGAAAATAAACAAGTTTTTCGCTTGCATTTTGTTTCTTTATTATATAAAACAAATAGATTCCATGTTGCCGTGCATCTGTTCAGTAATAGATCACAGAAGACGTCAAAATGTGGTAAAAACATCAGTGACACACTCGCCTGCGGCTCATGTGCCACTTATTTGTTTTTACCACATTTTGACGTCGTCCGTGATCTACTACTGAACAGATGCACGGCAACATGGAATCTATTTGTTAAGTGGAAGTTTAGGAGCAAAAACCCACAGGGTTAATAGTGTTGGCACACTTAATCTAGTATTTAATACAAGATATTATTATTATTATTATTATTATTATTATTATTATTATTATTATTATTATTATTATTATTATTTTAAGACTTTAATTTGAAATGGCAGGCAGCCATGATAGATTACTTTGTGGAAACAAGAAATAAAATAAAAATTGACTATAATTAGATTAATTAATAAGTTTGAGTTAGAAAGTAAACAAACAAGACAAACAACACTAAGCAAAAATAATGTCATGCTATTATATGACTGTATTAAATTGGGTTACAAAATGAAGCATTCTCTTGTAACAAGGCTGTCATTAAGTTTTGAATCCGGCATAACATGAAATTTGTCACCCGTAACATCTGATCGTGCCCCTGTAAACATTGCTTAATTACAAAGCAACCATCAACTGTAACATCGATTGAGTTCGGTTGCAATAGGTGTGATGGGTTATGGCCCCTAATGACAGCGCTGCTTAAATAGGGAAGAGAAATCAAAGATTCTTGTCTTAAAGCAGGGTTAAGTTCAGTTTTTAACCTTTCCGCTCACAGTGGCTCTGCTCTCTCTTTGTTATGCCTGTAGGTATTTTGTTATTACCAGTAAGCACCATGAAGGTTGGACAAACTGGAGATCAAATGTGTCTTGGAACTGGAACTCTGTTGATAACGGTCCTCACAGGGATCTTATAGGTAAGAAGCATCACTAAGCAGGGATAAACCCAACTGTACAGTGTACAGTGCAGGCCAGAATTAAGCGAACCAAAACATACGCGTAAAACCCGTCTGCTGCGGATGCGTATACGCGTCTAAAAATCTGCAGATGCGCGTCTAGTCAGACGCATTAGTATGTATGAGCTAGCTCATTGTTTTCCTATTGTTGCTATTTCATTGTTCTTTTGAATAGCCGGAGAAAAGCTTTTCAGAAGGACAAAGTATGACTGCACTTGCCGACTTCATCGTAGAACCGGCTCAGGGCAAGAACAACTCCATGTCGCATTGTTCAGCGCATAAAAGAAGAAACTTTGAAATATCTTAAATTACAGCAAGCTTACTGTATTTTGCGAAATGAAACGAAACGAAACGAAACAAAGAAATAAAAAAATCCGTAGAATTTAAGATATCAAGCACTACAACAGTCCGATTTCTGTGTGTGACAAGCTAAGAGAGGAATAAAACACCAGAAGTGTAGAGTTTCTAAATTTAAAGATCTGTATTTTGCGAAACGAGCACTGCGTAGACCTTGAAGAGATTTAACTTGTTTGTTTATATTTGTAGACGCTTTTCTTATTTATTCCTTGCCGCAATGATGATTTCTGAGGATAAAACAGTGAGCTAGGAGGTCCGAGTTCCTCAAGACCTCTGCATTTTCACCGCGCGGGCAACGGTATTTAACTTAATGTTTGTCTCGTACGTTAAAGCGTTTCTTCTTTCAACGGCACACAGTTTTCAGTCGCAAAAAATATTCTTGCCATACTCGGTGCGTTGTGATAATTCAGATAATAAATTTTGCCTTCAAGGTAGAGTGTAGCCCAAATAGAACCGGAGATATTGTCTCAACGGCCAGCCGGGATGCTAAACTAAACAAAAGAATGTGTCATAACGCTTGTCGGCTCTCGTTTCAACTCGCGCAGTTTTCACTCGCAAATAAATATCATTGCCACAGTTAGCGCGTCGTAATAATTTGGATCATAACTTTTGCTATCAAAGATAGAGTATTTTCCCGTTTTAAGCGTTATTGTAGCCCAAATAGAACCGGAGATATCATATTTTCATACTTGGCTCAACAACGTGAACGTGACTTCAGCGGCCAGCCAGGGTGCTAAACTTAACACAAAAGAATGAGACACAACGCTTGCCGGCTCCTGTTTCAACTCACGCAGTTTTCACTCGCAAATAAATATCATTGCCACAGTTAGCGCATCGTAATAATTTGGATCATAACTTTTCCTATCAAACATGGAGTATTTTCCCGTTTTAAGCGTCTTTGTAGCCCAAATAGAACCAGATATATCATAATTACAACGGGACTACAGTGGCCAGCCAGTCTGCTGAACTTAAAACAAAAGAATGTGTCATCATACCGCTTGCCGGCTCTTGTTTCAACTCACGCAGTTTTCACTCGCAAATAAATATCATTGCCAAATAGAATCGGAGATATCGTAATTTCATACTTGTCTCAACAACGGGACTGCAGGAATGTGAGAATGTTAAATGTGGCGTGTCACGTTTTGCTCGCGTGTTGAATATACTAGGGCAGTTTAATTATAAAGGTTAGTTTTGTTGATTATGACTTTTATTACATCTGGTGGCTCCTAAAGGAGCCGTTTTTGAGACTCGCATTACGCAAGGGGCTCTTCAGTTGAAGAACCATCTTGAGTTTGTCAGTAGCCTGACGCCCTCCCCTCTCATTCAACCACAGCTGGAAGCACCTTTCGTAGATGGCCTATGTAGCGCCGACACTTTTCGGGTGATACAGTATCCCAGAAGTGCTGAATGCCGGCTACAAGCTCCTCTTTGTTCATGGGCTTCACGAAGACTCGAAGGTAGTGCTTCAGCTCATGCCACAGGTTTTCAATTGGATTCACATCCGGGCTCTCTGCTGGGGTGGGCCAGTAGTTGATGCCGTTGTCCTTGATGAACTGCATAGCCAGTTTACCTAAAACAAATGAAAAGCATTCATTAGAGAAAAACCCTTACGATCTTTTTTCCACAATGGTGCACATAAAAAGATAACTTACTTTTATGTTTGGGATCATTATCCTGTTGAAAACGATAACCATCTGTAAAAGTATCCCGGGTAAATGGGAGGAATACTTTGTCCAGAATCTCGTTGACGTAAAACTCCTTCTTCATTATACCAGTGAAGATCAAAATCGGAGTCGCACCTCTCTTAGAAATGCCAGCCCAAACATTGACCTTGAAGGGATGTTTGCTCCTCGGTTTCGGCTTGCCTGGTCTACCCTCCTTTCTGAAACAGATCTTCCCATGCCGTTCGAGCCAGATGGTACTTTCGTCGGTGAAGATGACGTTTTCAAAATCTTCTCCTTTTTCCAGGCATTCCTGAGCGAAAGCAAGGCGGGCGATTCGATTCGTCTCTCGAACCATCTGACAATAACGGGGGCCACATTTCTTCCAACCAAGTTTTCGTCTTGTTCTTTTGATTGTGGATGTTGACAAGTGAACTCCCATCTCACTGTATAGCATCTTCTGAAGACCTAAAAAAATCATTTACCAGATTTATCATACACTTGGTAGGTGAGAGTAAGAACATTTATCAACAAAAGCAATGGTGTAAATTCAGTAAACAACTTGAACCCTCACCAATAGCAGTAAGTTCATCATTTTCTTCCATTTTCGCGTCGATGAAATTCAGTTGTTCCATTGATAGGATAGGTTTGCGGCCGTTGGATACCTTATCGGCAAGGGATCCGCTATCTTTATATTTTTTCAGAATCCTGGCTACGGTTTGCCGTCTGATTTTAATGCCTTCCTCTTGGAGTTGGCGTACAATTGCATTGATGCTTTTTGATTTTGATGAAAGCGACACAATTCGCAACTTCACGTAAACTGGTGTTCGTCCCATTATTGCTACTGCAAAATGATTATGACAAAAGCGTCTGATACCGACAGATTGAGATCCATTCACACGCAAATCAGCTTAAGGACAAAACAATTCTAACTTCACTGATTGGCGCGTGTTTTAAGGTATTCCTGGACCCTAATTTGGTCATTTTTGGACAATAGTTGAGGGTGTTATTTTTAAAGATATATTACAGATACTGCACTCACTTTAACATCACATCTTCACTAAAACTTATAGATTCTGAAAAAATATTTTTCAGTTTGGAAAAATTTAAGGAATGTTAAGAATTACAAAAATTCTGGGGTGTGGTCATCTGCAAGCAAATTCACAATAATGATTAAATCTAAATTGGAATTTATTATTTAGCTCTGAGATTTGGAACACGATTAAAATGGACAAAAACTCAACTTTTCACCGCAGTGCGCATTGTAATTTTGATTTTTTATGTTGTAAAGAGAAAAAGTCAGAAATTTTACCTTCCTAAAATTCAAGTTCTCCTCACTCATATGCTGTTCCACTCTCGAGTGCGCACTGCGGTGAAAAGTTTCGTTTTCCTGTGTAGTTCAGCCCTGCCAAGTTTCAAACCTCAACGATACATCTTCCAGAAGTAAACTAAATAAACGTGTCCTCTGCTCGTATTCTATTAGCCTTTTTTGCCTGAAAATCGGCCATAAATTTCAGAAAATCGCTCATTTTCGACCGATGCTGTTGTATTTCACTGGCAGCCATGTTTTCTGTGTCCACACTAGTTAAAACCAGCGGTAAAACGCAAAATATTCCTCCAAATACGGGTACATTGTCCATGTTTGTGTATCCATTTTTCCCGCGAAACCAATCACAGTGTGATATGAACGCTTCACCTAGCAACGACACCTCGCTCGCCTTTTGTCAGCATGTGTTGACAGCCATTCGATATCGAATGTGCGTGAATCGTACTAGAGATTTATTTTTTGAAGCGAAGAGATAGAAAGCTTTATTTATTACACCTATAGATTTATTTATACTGGACAGTGAGCAAAAGGGCTGCTCACACGAAGCCTTCACGAAGCCTGAGGCTCTAGATGTGGTTTTCGAATACGCTTGAACATTTTGAAACTGCATGTAGAAGAAACTGGTTGAATGATTCTCTCGCATGAGTTCGCCCATCGTTCATCGATCCCAATGGCTGTAAATTTTGAAGATTAAAAGATGTGGAGCGCAAGCCGACGGCCGTTAATTTCGAAGACTAAAAGACATGGAGCGCAAGCTACAGCCGCAGGGAATGCCAAATAGTGAACAATAGGTTTTCGCCGCCGGCATTTCTTTGCTGTTCCTTCTGGCTTCAATAGAGCTGTTCGTTGTATCACGGGATGTAACCCGTTTGGAATTCCAGCAAAATTAAAAATTCTTCTCATTTGTTGGTGAGCTGGTTGCAAAAAGGATGTCTTTTGCAAAGACAACAGTTTTATTTCTCCATCCTGAACAATCTCATCTATCACGTTAAAGATAGCATGATTTGACAGATCTGTCAACAATATACTCTTTGGGGAATTAAACACAAACACGCACAAGGATTTTCATTGTACACAGTCTGTATTTTTCCCGCGAAAGAGCCCGTAGAAACCGAACTTCTCTCGCTTCTTACTCGAAAACGCTTCGGTCCCGATCTCTGAAATTTGGCGTACAGGTTGCATTTTAAGTAATCTCTCATAGGTTAACGAAACGTTGTGATCTGAAAGATTCATGTCATCCTCCAGGAATACCTTAACAATAGAGATGAAGAACTGTTGCAATTGGTTCCTTTTTCGAAATTTCGATCCTACCATGGGTATAAAAGCACGACTGCAAAGCTTGAGTGATATTGACTTCTGATTTCAACTGAGTTATCAACATGTCTCTCCGCGCAGCACTGAAAGTTCCGAAGTACGGCCTCTTTTACTTTGAGTCAGATCGCACGATTAGTATCGTTCCGCTCAAAAAAGTTGTTAAAGTAATTAGTGGAGATAATGTCAGCAAAGGGAGCAAAGTGGTTCTGAGTTACGGCAGTCTGTCGCTGGAAGCGGAGATCATAGGAGTGAGTGGTATGTATAGGCGTAAGAAATTTTTGTCATTTGAATTCGCATGGTTTGCTTTGAACCTTCATGTACACACAGTATCTGGAAACTGTGGTATGCATAGTTAAACACATTCATTCTCTCTAATCTTAAGTATTTCATTGTTTCCCAGATGATTCTTCCCAACTGCGCGCAATGGAAGTTGATTTTCTAAACGACCCTGCAAACTCCTATCTGTTTGAGGAGCCTTCAGAACCGGCAGAGGAGCCTGAGCACCCTGTTAGAGCCAAAAAGAGAAAGCAGCCTGAGAAAAAAGAAAAAGATGCGACTGCACAGCGCAAGAAGAAGAGAAAGGAACCAGAATTGGTAAGAATTGCATTATTACTCACCATCATTTTTAGTCTTTCGTTTCATTTCGAAGTGCAGAATGAACCGCCTATTAACAGAATTTCCACGAGTGACGCGTCCGTTGTTTGTTATGCTAAATTTCGAACTCTGTTCTAATTTTACGGACCGCTGATTGTAGAATAGGTACAGAATATGCATAGATTTTGTGTTTCGATTGTGTTCGATTTGTCTAACGCTCAACTTTTTTACGTTTACGCAAGCCGTTCAAACGTCGCTTGTTATTTTGTTTACGTACGTAAAACTAGCTTGATGGTAGTGGACATGTCTTGCTTTTTTTATGAAGTATTTACCTCCCAATATTTGCTTTATCTCACCCATGTAGGCTACTGTTATTTCCTTGTATAAACCACCCACATCAGTCCCAGCCCAGCCGCAGACTCCAGTCGATACACCAGCACGTACTGTTGGCGCTGTCCAGCCTCCGCCAGTAACTCCGGTCCACACTGTCCAGCTTTCACCAGTTGCTCCTATCCAAGCTGTTCAGCCTCCGCCAGTTGCTCCTATCCACGCTGTCCAGCCTCCACCAGTAACTCCTATCCACGCTGTCCAGTCTCCGCCAGTAACTCCTGTTCACGCTGTCCAGCCTTCACCAGTTGCTCCTATCCAAGCTGTTCAGCCTCCGCCAGTTGCTCCTATCCAAGCTGTTCAGCCTCCGCCAGTAACTCCTATCCACGCTGTCCAGCCTCCGCCAGTAACTCCTGTTCACGGACATGTTCTGTCCGCGGCAAGGAGAACGTTACCAAGAAGTTTGTTCGGTGGCCAGTGCTGCACACATGATGCCAATACAGAAATCCTGGGGCACTTGCAGCTGCTTTGCCGACAGCAAACCCAAGTCCTGGAGAGAATCGATGCCTTAATCGCGGTGCTGAGTGGCTCCTCAGAAGATATCAGTCCTTTCCATCCACCCGCTAGTGCAACACCGCAGGCCGCACAGTCAACAGTCATGGATGTCCTGCCGGAACTTCCCGTCAACTGCGCTCAGGACGACTCTGTTATATTTCACCTCAGAACAAAAGCAACGTCTGGAAAGAACTTCGGAGTTCAACTGTTGCGGCATTTTTTTCAGCCGCATGAACTGAAAAACCGCAATGTGAGGGGAGTCGGAAATAAAGAGGCCCTTAACCCAGACAAAATTAGTAAGATTAGAGAACTTGTTTTTCGTTACTTCCCAACATCCGTAAGCCAACAAGAAAATTTGTGGCGGGATTGCCGTAAAGCTATAGACTCCTATTTACGCAACAAGAAAGAAGACACCCGCAATGATTAGACTTTATTAGATTTATTTGGTTGTAAGAGGAAAAACAAAACAAAGTACGCCAGTCGTTAACTTTTTTTACGCAGAGAAAAGTGTAATTTAGAATAATTTTACCGTGTGTATATTGTTAAATAAATCAGTTAAGAAGTGTTGACTTTCAATACGTGTGGTTTTCAATCGTGTTTGGCGGGTGGTTACCGAGATAAGGCGAGATAACCCGTTACTCATTACGTTGGATATCTGTTCAGCATCGATTGTTTTTCATCGCACGGTTCACAAAATTTCGATTCAAAGTGATTTACCCTTGAAAAGACCCTCAAAACCTATTTTGGTCTCCGTGGTAAACATCTCTTGCACTTGCAGAGATCATGTTACTATGCAAATTACTGTACAGAAATCTACACGCTTAACATTCATCTCTTTAACAAGTTCTTGCACCATTATCATTGACCATCGTTTTTGAATGCGAGTCTTGCTCAGTTATTTTAATTTTAGGCTCAAAATGTTTCCAGGAAAGGAGTTTCAAATGTCTCAACAAGCCGTTTCGCAAGTTCACTTCTTTGAGAATGACCATGACACGCAAGTCAGACTTAAGCCTGCGACCTAGCCGTTCGACCTGAATGATATTTAAGTATCTTAGGGCCTGATTACATGAGCCGGGCTGGCCCGGTTAGCCAGGCTGCTTCGGTGTGGGCTGGCCCGGTTGTCATGTAATCGCGAAGTTGATTTTTGTTGCGTTTAACAAACATGCCGAGATCCCGGCAAACTCAAACCAGCCCGGTTAACCGGGCCAGCCCGGCTCATGTAATCAGGCCCTTAAAGAAACTAAGTTAGGTCTGAAACTGTTGTCCTTCCGGCTTGCTTTTCGGAAACGTTGTTCCATCCGAAATGCCGTCGTTCGGGATTCCGTTCGGCCTCTTTGCCCTTGAAATAAAAATTGCAAGCAAGATCAGATACTATAAACTGAGCGAAAATTCTAATAACATCTGATCAGAAAAGTGTGCCTTGCGTGACTCTCAGAACATGTAAAGAGTAAAGGCTGGTGATTTGCTTCCTCAACAACTGACCTACGTTTCGCACGTGTATGGGAAGATTCTAAAGCAGTAGCCACATGAAGTCTTTGACTGTCTATCTTTTTTAAATTCCTTCTCGTTAACTAGGTGTCAAAGATTCATGACTTCTTATCTGCACCATCTGCGAAGTGAGCGACGGTGTTCTGAAATACGATAGCTTTCGACATGAAATTTTGTGACGACTGAGATACTAGGAGGTTTCAACTGCTATTCAAGTTAGAAACAGAGAGGTTCCTTTTTTCGAACGAGTTGTTTTCGATTAATTATCTTTATGTTTTCCTCTACATGCGCGGAATATTCAATACCGGTTAGGAGCCAATATTTACGAAGCGGATAAGATTCGAAATATGATAGCTGTCACTGGCTGGTTTCACAAAATGCAAATTTTGTGTTTGTCGGCAACCTGGTGAATTCTTTTGTTTTATTTGACAATACCACACAAAGAGAAATTACGATGATGAATAACAATGGAAAATACGCGCACATATAGACGAGTCTAAAAAGACGTGCATACGCATTTTTGCTGCGTATAAAACGCGTATGCGTAGTTCGCTTAATTCTGGCCTGCACTGTATATTAACAACTATTTATTATGGTTTTGACTGGCTCTTTCAGCGGTCAAGATGAATCAATTCTCCTGCTGTGATTGGCTACCCATGAGGTCAAGATGGAGTCATCTTGACTGCTTGGGATAGCCCATTCGTCCCATGTTTTACTGTCTTTTAATAGTGTCTTTTGAGTCACAATAAATCCTTTATTGAGCAAGCTACTGGTAGTTGTTCGGTCAAGATGGCAGGATATTAGCCTCATTCTTTTTTTGCGTGTTTATGGACCTCAACTTCGTCTCAGTCCATACGTCCTGCCATCTTAACCTCACGCTTGGCCAATAACCCATATATATAATTATGTCATTACTGCGGCTCAGTTGGTAGAGCACCAGACTGCTGAGTGGAAGTCCCAGACTGGACCACAAACCAAAAAAAAATTAAAATAATTGATAAGATCATGCTGGCTGTGTGCTCAGCATCATCCCAGTTCAGATGATTATGTCACTGGGCAGTGACGTTAAGCCGTTGGCCTTGTCTCCTTCATCTCCACAAAGAAAGCTTAAAGGGAATGTAGAAGAAGCCACACAAAGACACAAAGAGTAGGGAATGTAGTTCCTGGTTCTGTAGTCAGTACTCGCACACATCTCAAGGTTGCATGGAGGTTGTGCGATGAGCTGACCACCTGTCCCCAGAACCTCTGTTGGTCGTGGCAACCTTGTAAGAGGCCTTGTGCACCCCTTGGCGATGCTAAGGGACCGATCATTATTTATGTAGAGGGGGGGGGGAGGGAAAAATATTTTGATAGGTGAAAATTTTTGCCTGGCCCACCCTCCTCAGGTCTAAAAATGGCAAGTAGCCCCCCCTCTTAATTCAATATTTCATTGATGACCCCCCCCCCCCCCCCCATTTTTCCACTTATGATTTTATTTCTGTATTTTTTCATATTTGTGTGGTTGCTGGAAAAGTACTGGTTCTATAAAGTAGTGTTTTGTTGCAGTACATGCAGTATAGGAAAATATTCCTTTCCAGCATTGGAAATGTTATATATCTTCTAAAGTTGCCATCACAAAATTTGCATTCAAGGTGCCACTTTTCAGATGTTGGACACCAAATATTAAACCCTGGAAGATAAATATTTTTTCCAATATATTTTCCAAGGTGGAAAGCAATATTTTAAGTGTTATGTTATTCATGTTTTATTACTTCATGGGCTATTGAACCAACAAATATTTTGTTAATTTTGATATTAAATGCAGCCCAAATCAAACACTGAAACAGGCTGATCTGGATTTGTCTTTTATTAAAGTGTGAAATATTAAAGGAATGAAGTTTCTGACAATTCTTGGTTTTCAGTCACGCAATTAAAAAAACAAAATCATCAACCATTCGATAGATAAAGTCAAGAAATTGACATATTGTAGAATGGTAATAAATAAACAACATGCTAAAGTCTCAGGGTGGTGCGGTATCCCGTACTCGAGTTGTTAGGCAAAATGTACCACTCAAAATTATAGAGTTTAGTATGGAAACATCATGTTAGTGTTCCTCTGAGGGGCACAAATATGGTGGCCGGAAATGAGTGAAAACACCTGGAATTTACTTTTGCTTTCTCAAAGGCTTTCTTCTCTGTTTTGAGCTCGCAAACATTCACATAGACGCTTCTCTTATCATGTTGGCTTTTCAGACCTTAAAAAAATATGCGGGGAATCAATGTTTTCATGTACGTGACATGCTTGTGAGCAGACATGCTTATGTCACACACTGTAATAAAATCTAAAATTCAAATTGCTCTATTTTCAAAACAAAGCAAGCAACCAAGCTGAAAACATGCAAGCCGATACATTTCTAAAACGTCTTTTACGTGATGAAGCTAAAAATGCAAAAGTTTGTTTAATTTTGAATTTTAGTTTTTTATGACGTCATGTGAAAACCAAGAATATTCTAGCTTCTAACTGGGTTGTCCATCTTCACCACCTGGATCTTTGAAATTAATTTTGTAAAAGTAATCCCATTTGTAAAAGCACAGACAAGACCCCTTGCAAAACCTAAAAAATGATAACCCCCCCCCCCCTATTAATTGTTTAAAAAAAATTAGCCCCCCCTCCTGCCAATCTAAAACAGCCTTGACCCCCCCCTCCTGCCAATCTAAAACAGCCTTGACCCCCCTTCTTTTTTCCCTCCCCCCCCCCCTCTACATAAATAATGACCAGTCCCTAAGGACTGATGATGACGATGGTTATTATGCATCTCAAATCAAATATTTTCTTTTTTTATTATTTTACAGGTGAACTTGCTACAGCAATCAGATCTCGCACCAACATCACATTTGGCTTGTATTATTCTCTGTTTGAGTGGTTTCACCCTCTTTACCTTAAAGACAAAGAAAATAACTTTACAACACAAAATTATGTTGATGTAAGTGTTAGAAATAATAGCATTACCCTAATGAATTTGGCCAGCAAAAGGTCATATACTCAAGGGAAAGGCATGCTCCATTTTTTTTGCTATCAAATGTATTTAAATGTTAACAGAGAAACTCTGAATATCTATGCTATGTCCAAAACACTTTTTATTTTGTTTTGTCTTTTGTTTTGTTTTTTCAAGGTTCACAAAAATGGGACAATACCATCCTATGTTTGCATTTTAAGCAACTGCTTAACCATAGCTGTTTTCTTAGACAAATCATGTGGTTTTATTGACTCCTTCAGAATTATTTGCATTTGCTTGCATGCATTTCATTGCATCTTTTCAAACTTTCTTGTGTGAGGATGCTTAGAGAGATAGTCACTTAGATAAGATCTTGTTGTTATTTATTGCCTAATTTATTTTTTGATCTTCTCAGCCTCTTAAAGGTGCATTGTCATGGCCGAGCATGCGCGATGATGCTTTTGAGTGGATAACAAAATACCCCTTAATATTTTTTTAATATACTTTTTTTCATTTTGGTGCATAGGATCGATTTCGACCAGTATGTCTTATAATACTCATTAAAGCCTCAGTTATATTTCTCTTATTGAGATTTTTGTTTGTCTGTTCCATGCCATATGGATGGCATTGATAATCAAAGATATATATCGGCAACAAAACTTGAAAAAAACTGGCATCCAGTTGATGTATCACTACTGCACAAGCGCAAGATCTGTGACACTGTTCCTTTAACAACGTAGATAAGTTTACGTTCAATATAGGTGAACTTAACTTTGCTATACATACACCTATATTATTAAATTTCACTTTTGTAGAGCATTGTGCTCCCTCAGTTGTATGATATTGTGACCACGTACAAGCCAGAGTACATTTGGTCTGATGGAGACTGGGAGGCTAAGGACACCTACTGGAAAAGCAAAGAATTCCTAACTTGGTTGTACAATGACAGGTGAGATTACTTCACCCTCGAGTAGTTTGAACACTAATATAGAAAACCCAACCTACGCTAGCATTTTTGTACCTGCGGTTGTTGTACTTGAAGCAGATCTTTTACAAACAAAGAAGTTTTACTCAATGGTGTCAAAAAGTGAGATTTTATCCCATACTTGATGGATTTTGATCCACTTGCTCAGTTGGGTTGGTTTCTACCATACCGAAAACTTATTATTACATCCAATTTTGAACTCCAGAGTTTTCATGTTGTTAAAGGGAACCTCTACTCTTACAACAAATTCACGCGAAATTGTTGGAGATAATTACTAGCTTCCAAATTTTGTTTTGAAACTTGGACATACCATTTATGTGTAGAAAACAATCAATATCATTATCTCCTATTTTCGCTTTCAAATTTCCCTTATGTGGCCATTTTGGATTTGATTATATGTAATGGTTGCAGCTAGGAAGTAAATGAAGCAGAAAATCCTTTGTATAAAATAATAGGGCAACCATTACACGTCATCAAATCCAAAATGGCCACGCCAGGAAATTTAAAAGTGAAAATAGGAGATGATGATATCCATTTTTTTTTGTACACTTCAATGTTATATCCACATTTTAAAACAAAATTTGAAATGTAGTAATTTAATTATTATCGCCTACCATTTAGCATCAATTGTTGTAACAGTGGTGGTTTCCTTAAAAATAAGCAGACTTAAAAAAAAAAACTGAATGAACCCCTGTTGTTGTTATTGTTGTTGTACACCCAAATTGCATTTTTTGTCCATATCAGCAGCATGGAATGTGATTGAATTGCAAGCCTGTTTACAAGTATTTTGTCTCTTTAAAGTGCCTATGAAGCGAAATTTCTTTCTTGCTAATTTTAAAGTTTACCCCTAAAAACGCAAGAATCTCAAAATTTGAGGTGCTTGTGATTAAAATTGTTGATTTTACGAGCATTTTAAGTTGGACTATTTTGCCTTTAAAAATGGTCAGGGGTCTGGGTCGTGTTTATTCGCGATGTGACGTCATTTTGGGTACAAAAATGTGTTTGCGCTTATGAATTATAGTGAAATAGTTGGAATTCTTGTCCCCAAAATTACGTCAAAATTACGTCACAGCTATTGTTACGTGTCTTTTTGGCCGCGCAATTCAAATGCCATTTTTGAGGGCAAAATAGCCCAATTTCAAATGCTTGTATAATCGCCGATTTTAATCAAGAGCACTTCAAATTTTGGAATGTTGAGTTTTATGGATTAAACTTTAAAATTAGCGAGAAATAAATTTTGCTTCGTAGGCACTTTAAATGTCAATACTTTTTTCCATCAGTCCTGTAAAAGAAACCATTGTCGTGAATGACCGTTGGGGTGCTGGCGACATGTGTCACCATGGAGGGACATATACCTGTCAGGACAGATACAATCCAGGTAAGTGTATTCCTCTCTACTGTTAGTGGAGAGGGGGGGGGGGGGTCAAAATCTCTTGCTTCCCATATCCTTTTCTCCTGCCTCATACCATTTTCTGTTGAGCTCCTGTACTATTTTGTGTTTCTCCTGCCTCCAATAAATTATTTCTGTCCTCTCTCCTGCCCTTTTAGAACTCCTGCCTCCTCTGCCCCTTTCATCCCCTATTCTCCCAGCTTCCCACCCCCTGTCCCCCTCCACGTTATCATAATATTTAATCATTTGAAAACTGAAGAGTTCAGAGCCACCTTGTATTTATAGTGTATTGACAGAGAGCCACATTGACGTTCTACTCAGCAGCTGTTTTTGTGTGATTGTATTTAAGTGCTAACTTTTCTAACTAATGTTACCAATTGACTTACTAAGCAGGGCTGTCAGTAATTTTTTAAGTAGGCGGGGATTTGCAAAAAGTAGCTGGAGAATCCAGCTATTGTGGTATGGTCAGTCTCCTCTTTTTCTGTCAAAGTAGCTGGGGATTGAACTCAGAATTTCCGGGGGGAAATCCCCAGGGGGAAATCCCTGGCCCCCAGCTCTTAATGACAGCCCTGTTAAGGATGCTCCTGGTGTTTCATGGAATGTAAAACAACTTGAGAACTCAATAACACTAAGTATCAGCCAATCCTTGATGTGAATACTATTGTTAGTGTCAGTTAACACAAGCGCAGGTTGTATTTGTAGCAATTAACAATAGATTAATGCCACATGATTGTTAGATGGCAAACATATCATGGTCTTAATCGAATGATGCAAGCTTAAGTAGTGAATGGTAAATTTGAAATGTTGCAAGGCTACAAGAGCACCATTTTTTCTGCAAGCACAAGGATCGCAAAAGTAACTGCGACACTGTGAAGGCTTTGCATAAGAATTCTTGACTGTGATACATATGAAATTTGACTTAAAGTCTACAAGACACTTTGCAAAGTGGCATCAAACGTATGATAGTAGACTATAGTATTTTAAATTTGTGTGGGTGTGTGTGAAGATTTAATTTCAATTTTCATACTGGCACTCATACAGCTCGTGGTGGTACAGGTACGAACAAGGTAAACAAAAATGGGTCTCCAAGAAATGATAATGAACAGGAAGAATATTCGTGGCAGCATAGCTGGTGTTGTTCAGTTTCAGTAGGTACAGAAAACAGTTTATAGCTCAGGGTTGGCGCAGTGGTGAGAGCATGAGCTCGCCTTCCACTGATGTATCCCGTGTTCAATTCCCGGACTTGGTGTCGTAAGTGGGCTGAGTTTGTTAGTTCTCTACTCTGCTCCGAGAGGTCTTTCTCCGGGTACTCCAGTTTTCCCTTCTCTCCAAAAGCCAACATTTGTTTGATTTGATTCAGGTTACTTGATTTAGTATTGGTCTTATTTAGTCTCCTCAAATAGTAGAGCATCTGTGTTCAGCTAGAAAAATTTGAGACTTTATTATTGTTATTACTATTGTTGTTGTTGTTGTTATTACTACTCTTTTGTGGCCTGTTTGTGTACATTTTCCTTGGTTGATGCTCCTCTGTGCAAATTTGTAATTATTAAGGTATCATCAAGGCATTCACATTTTTGCAGTTCCTTTTATAGAACATATGAAATTGAATCAGATTGTGCTGTGTTCTCATTGTGGCAGGTGTATTACAGAAACACAAGTGGGAAGATGACATGACAGTTGATAGGAAGTCTTGGGGCTATCGCAGAAACACAACTACGTCAGATTTTCTGACAATGGATGAGTTAACTGCCATTCTAGCATCGGTTGTAAGGTAAGATAAAAAATGATTTTGATTCCAATTTCTTTGGAGGAAACTGCTTGGATTAGATATTATCCATGTACTTGTTTATGATAATGTTTTGTGGTAGAAAATCTCTGTGCCCAGGACTTTCATTTATAAGTGCTTGGGGCTTGATTTTTCCCTTGGATATTTCAATAGTGAGCCAAAGTACAAAGATAGATAAAATAACCCTAACCCTAACCCTAGCTCTAACCCTAGCCCTAACCCCAACACTAACCCTAGCCCTAATTTTAACCCTAACTCTAAACTTAACAATAACCCTAAATCTTTTGAGTACTGTTTTCAAGTCGGACAAAATCTATGCGCGCTGGCTTAAGGTTAACCAAGGCTGCTGTGTGCTGTTTTTAAGTCAACCCAGAATGTTGTGGACTGTTTTCCAGCTAAGGAAGCTTCTTGAGCACTATCAGTTAGCAAAACACTGGTAATAAGTTCTGCATTTAAAAAAGTTGACCATTTCTAAGTTGGATGGGCATCTTGTGGGCTGTTTATGAGTCAAAAAGGCACATTGCACATAAAGAATACCGTTGGGCATTGCTTCATGCATGTTAATAAGGCAGACGTATGAAGGGCTGAGAGCATAAACTGCCATGTGTAATTTTAGGTCGTTTTTCGATTTTCCTCAGAAATGAAACAAATTTTTGCATGTGACTTACAAACAATTCAATTCAAAAACATTGTCCATTATTTTTATTCACTGATTTTCATTTCATTTCCGAGCAAAATGGAAAAACAACCTAAAATTACACATAGGCAGTTTATGCTCTAAGCCCTTCAATTGTAGCCTCTTGTTGAATATACTTTAATAATAACTATAACTTTGCATACCTTTTGCATGTCATTGCCTGTGTCACAACTTAGTGCCAGTCATGCATACCTCCACAAGGAAGGAAGGCCTTCCATTATGAATTACTGGGGTAGAGTTAAGGAGAGGGAGCAAGGAAGGCCTGCTGTTAAGAATTCCTTTGGGGAAGCATTCGAAAAAAACTAAGTTTTCAGTTTCAGTTTTCAGTGGGTTGTAGCAATGTAGGGTCCAATCAGCCTTCCATGAGATGGGCATGGGTAATAGTGTCTGAAGGTATGTTCTGTGTAATGGGTAGAACATGTGATTACACTCTTCATCAGAAGAGTGGTTCGTCAGTGGTTTCAGTGGGTGGTTTTGTCTCTTTGTCCCTATGTTTCTCTTTATCGTGGAAGGTGTATAAAATAGTAATGGTTACCATAAACTTTTAGCTGAAACCTAAACAAAATGCTGTAGGATAACTCTGATTTGTGAAGCAGTAACATCCCAGACAGTGGGAGGGTGGTAATGCTCCTAGTCACACCTTGCCATGAATGTTCTTGCACAGTTCAGCCACCTGGCTTGTTCCTTCCATTGCACTTAGCACAGGCCCACCTCTGCTCTTGGTGACAGTTCTGAAATTTTGTATTTTATTCATTAGTTGCGGTGGAAACATGGTCATGAATATAGGACCTACAGGAGATGGCAGGATTGATCCTATTTTCCAGGATCGACTTGAGAAGATGGGAGACTGGTTAAAGGTTAATGGTGAAGCTATCTATGCAACCAAGCCATGGAGGGTACAGAATGATACCAAAACCCCTGACATATGGTGAGAAGAGATTTTTTGATAGTGGCATGCATTGAAGGGGGCATTGTAAACATTATTTCAGTTTAGTCTAATTGTGAGATTTTATTAAGATGGATTCTAAAGCAAGAATTGCACTCAGTGGTTGCTCAGTGATGTTTAACTCATTGAATTTCATTTTCCAGGTACACTAGCAAGGCAGATGCTGTTTATGCCATATCACTGGAGTGGCCTTCAAATAGCACGCTGATTCTTGGGGCACCCATTCCTAAAGGAGGAACAACTATCACCATGCTGGGCTTACCAGATGTCAAGCTCTCATGGAAACCCCTGTCACATTATACTGGAATGGTGATTAGTGTTCCACGTCTGACTATTGATGAGTTGCCTTGTCAGTGGGCCTGGGTGTTTAAAATGACTGACATAGAGTGAGATTTGTCCTTTTGAGGTTGTCCACATAGCTAAGTACAGAAACGATTCCTGGTTACCCAAGGGCAGGGAAGGAGTACTTTTTTTTTAATACTTTTATTCATGAAATTACAAAGATAATAGTTACAGATACGGTTGTACAAACAGTTACTAAACAGAGGTAAAAATACAAACTAAACCTACAACAACTATATTACGAAACAACAACAACAAAAGAAGGGGGTGGGTTACATACGTAGGACATTCATACGCAGGAAGGGGGTACTGCTGTTATTGTATAAGCTATGTGAGTGTGTGCTGCTGTGAAGGATAGGGATAGGGTCCAAAAAGAAGAGAGGTTTCATCAATAAATCAATAAAGATCAGTAAATGTGAACCAGAATTGACACTGTTAAAAGAATGAGCTTACGTAAACTCTTACAGTCATGGAGTTTCAGGAAAATATTGAGTGCGCGGTGTGGTAGGATTTTTATAGTCTAGCCTAAAACAGGCTTACAAAATGCAGCTTAATGTGGTCTGGTATAGGGTAATGGATCAGAGTCGCAGCTGCACACTCCCACCAAAGCATTTATAGAGTAACCCACCCCCCCCTCCCCCCCACACCCCCCTCTCCTAATTCCCCCCATGCCACCCACCCTCTATCCCTCTGGATGGTAACAGCTATGGGCGACTTTTGTTCATTTATAATTACTTAATTTGGGGGTTTTGTCAGCCCAGCTATATTTTTGTATGAACTTTGGTATCCGTTAGTGTAGGTAATACCCTCTGAACTAGAGATTTCATGTGGGTAGTGTAAATGGATACGCGACAGTCAGTGCATTTGTTTGTACAGTGACAGTGAGTGATAGTGATAGTTAATTATTGTGCACGTTGTGCGGATGCTATTGTGTGGGTCATCAATACGTCAACAGTCCATTGTAACCACTTTTCAGTGGTTCCTTATAGTGGGGAATGGGCAGATGTAAAATAACAACAAACTTGTAATATGCAGAGACTAGCAAAGGTAGGGTTTCTTCATGTCTCTTTGACGAGCTTGTGTGCACATCGAGTCGTAAGTAGTGTAGAAGATTGTTCAAAACAAAAACTGTACTGTATTGCAATTGTGAATGGAAAATGTCAGACACTTTTATGAATGTCGTCTTGCACATCGAGTAGTAAGTACGTAGTGTAGAAGATTGTTTAAAACAAAAACTGTACTGTATTGCAACTTTGAATAGAAAATTTCAGACACTTTTATGAATGTCGTCTTGCACATCGAGTAGTAAGTAAGTAGTTTAGAAGATTGTTTAAAACAAACTGTACTGTATTGCAATTTTGAAAGGAAAATTTCAGACACTTGTGAATGTTGTCTTGCACATTGAGTCGTAAGTACGTAGTGTAGAAGATTGTTTAAAACATAAACTGTACTGTATTGCAATTTTGAATGGAAAATTTCAGACACTTTTGTGAATTGAGTCGTAAGTACGTAGTGTAGAAGATTGTTTAAAACATAAACTGTTCTGTATTGCAATTTTGAATGGAAAGTTTCAGACACTTTTATGAATGTTGTCTTGTCTTCATTTGACTTTGTGTTGGAAAAGAGAGTACGTCTTGCGAATTCTCCCAAAGGGCTTTATCAGAATTTCACGCTCTTAGTTTATACAGACTAGGAATGGCGTGTACGGTCGTTTCGTTCCTTGCCGTTTTAAATTGATAACTCGAATTTCTGCTGTAAATAAGCTTATTGTTTGAACAGAGGTCTCAAAGAACGTAAATTGCCGTATTAGTATTATTGCGTTATTACATATGACACATTCGGAAACCTGGTTTCAGAAGATTCTCTTTTCCTTCAGAAGGAGGGCAATGAACGTGATTGGTAGACGTTTGATGGAAAGTTTTTTTAATGATACGTGTGGTCTATTAAAGATTGTGATCGTCAAAGTTCCGTATCTAACAAAGTTTCCATCCGTGTTCGCATAGGAGCGCCACGAGAGATTTTGGGGAGAGGGACATGTTTGAGACAAACTTCTTGATCTGCTGCCGCTGCTTAGCTTTTAACGCTTTCGCGGAACGAAACGACTTTTTAATGGAACGAAACTACCGGATACCCGTAAGGATACTTCACAAATTAATGTGATCACGTAAGCTGAAGCCACTCAAAAGGGCACTAAGGCCACAAGGTAGCGGGCATTACCCCTTAAATCTGCCAAAGTAAAGATTGAGCCCAAGTATAGGCAGCCACGGACAGCTGTTTCGGCCTTGTTAGGCCTCATCAGCATGGCATAGCTAATGCTCAGGCTCAAGTACCCACATATCAATAAAACAAGCAATGAAAACGTAAAGCTTGTGGGATGTGACTGGAGTGACAAGGATACTTCACAAATTAATGTGATCACGTAAGCTGAAGCCACTCAAAGGGCACTAAGGCCACAAGGTAGCGGGCGTTACCCCTTAAATCGACCGGTAGAGAAAGAGTCAATCCCCACCATGACCACTGTTTTGTAATTATTAAAGAAATCTAATCTCAAGACAACAGAAGTCTCGTAGTATAAAACATAGCAATCCGTTTTAACCTCGTATCCTCGCGTAGTTTTATTACGCTTTTCCAATTGCTGGAATCGACGCAGCACTGAAAGTTGTTTTTATGAAGGAAGTCATCGCGTTTGGCACCCGCTCGGTAAAAAAATGCGACGCAGTCGATGGTCTTTGCCTCAATGACCTAACCCTCCATGTTGACCGTGCCTATGGTACACGTGGTGGTCTGGTGAGGACAGTGGCTTTTTGTCTGGCCAGAAGCCGAGATCCTGAGGTCCTAGAGTTTTCTGGAGTCCATACATTGTAAGTCAAAGATGTGTTAGCCCTTTAACTACCAAGCATTTTGCCGAAAAACACCTTTTGAAGCTCGTCGAACCATTTTCTGGCCAGAATCTAGCTAAAGAGAACCAAAACTGCCAAAAAAAAACTCTGTTGCTGGTGGAGCTCCTCGCGCCCATGATATTAGCTTTCCAAGTTCGGCCATGCACAGGGTTGAAAAGTTTCACTGTCCCCTCTCTTTCTACCTTTCGCTTTTCTTGTCTCGCTTTCTTTTTCTCTCGCTGGGCATTTTCGTTCAGTGGGAAAACATTTGTGGAAAACTTTTAGGATCATAGGATTAGATGGAAGGAAGTGCAGGTGGGTAATGGGACAAGATTTTCATTAAAAGTTTCGGCTCAACATCACATGATTTTTTTCGCGTTTTCTCCGGCCTGTTTGATGGAATCGCGCTCATTCGGGTATGGTTTGTAAGATCTCTTCCCCCTACACACGCTACATGTAAAAGTTGTCCATGAGCATTAAATCTGGTGACGTCACAAGCGGTACAAGGGAAGTGGTTCTGCGCGGCCGCTTTTGGCCGGTGTGGTAGTCAATAGTACTCAATTTGGCATCTTATGGGCAAATTGGGTTGTTTTATGCTCAAAGGTGGATTTTTTTTTTCAGAAAATTGTGTCCTTTGCTTAATCTAGTCTAGTTCTAAGGTCAGGCAGAAAAAATTGAAGCAGACCGCCAAGTTAAGTTCCGCGATCCGCACTTCAAAACAAACAAAATCCATAATCCGCGCTGAAATATTGAAGAAATCCGAGATCCGCTGAGTGTTCAAAATGTATCCTCAAAATCCGAAATCCGAGTAGTTTCTTTAGCCAAATCCGCCGATCCGCGAACCTATTCACCCCCCTCGTATCGGATTCGTCACGAATGCGGAACAATTTCCTCTAGTGTAAACCTAGTCTTAATCTTAGGGCGCATTTTTTTGTAGGAGTTGGAAGGGGTAATCGTTTGAGGAGTTTTGGCGGGAAATCGTGCGCGGCCCGCCGAGACTGTGATGTGTTG
>JAEMWC010000042.1:562500-607500 GCA_016490735.1 Pachyseris speciosa | reverse complement strand
GGACATACATGGGCATACATGGCCATACACGGGCGTACACGGCTATACACGGGCATATATGGCCATACACAAGTATACATGGCCATACACAGACATACCTGGCCATACACGGGCATACATGGCCATACACTGGCGTACATGGGCATACACAGGTATACATGGGCATACATGGGTATACATGGCCATACACGGGCGTACACGGCTATACACGGGCATACATGGCCATACACAAGTATACAGGCCATACACGGACATACATGGCTATACACGGGCATACATGGCCATACACTGGCGCACATGGGCATACACAGGTATACACGGGCATACACAAGTATACATGCACATACATGGGTATACATGGCCATACACGGGCGTACACGGCTATACACGGGCATACATGGCCATACACAAGTATACATGGCCATACACGAGCGTACATGGGTGTACACGGACATACATGGCTATACATAGGCATACATGGCCATACACTGACCTCCATGGGCATACACAGGCATACATGGCCATACATGTACGTACACGGGCATACATAAGTATACTTGGACATACATGGGCATACATGGCCATACACGGGCGTACACGGCTATACACGGGCATACATGGCCATACACAAGTATAAATGGCCATACACAGACATACCTGGCCATACACGGGCATACATGGCCATACACTGGCGTACATGGGCATACACAAGTATACACGGGCATACACAAGTATACATGGACATACATGGGTATACATGGCCATACACGGGCGTACACAGGTATAAACGGGCATACATGGCCATACACAAGTATACATGAACATACACGGGTATACACGGGCGTACACAGGTATACACGGACATACACGGCTATACACGGGCATACATGGCCATACACAAGTATACATGGACGTACACGGGCGTACATGGGTATACACGAGCATACACGGCTGTACACGGGCATACATGGCCATACACGGGCATACGTAAGTATACATGGACTTACACGGGTATACATGGGCAAGCATGGGCATACATGGCCATACACGGGCATACACAAGTATACATGGATATACATGGGTATACATGGCCATACACGGGCGTACACGGGTATAAACGGGCATACATGGCCATACACAAGTATACATGAACATACACGGGTAAACACGGGCGTACACAGGTATACACGGACATACACGGCTATACACGGGCATACATGGCCATAAACGGGCATACACAAGTATACATGGACATACACGGGTATTCATGGGTATACATGGCCATACACGGCCATACACGGATATACATGGCCATACATGGGCGTACACGGGCATACACAAGTATGCTTAGACATACATGGCATACATGGCCATACACGGGCGTACACGGCTATACACGGGCATACATGGCTATACACAAGTATACATGGCCATACACGGGCGTGCATGGGTGTACACGGACATACATGGCTATACACGGGCATACATGGCCATACACTGGCGGCCATGGGCAGACACAGGTATACACAGGCATACACAAGTACACATGGCCATACATGGGCGTACACGGGCATACACAAGTATACTGACTTGGACATACATGGGCATACATGGCCATACACAGGCGTACACGGCTATACACGGGCATACATGGCTATACACAAGTGTACATGGACATACACGGACATACATGGCCATACACGGGCGTACACGGGTATACACTAGCATACATGGCTATACACGGGCATACATGGCCATACTCAAATATACATGGAGATACACGAGTATACATGGCCATACACGGGCGTACATGGTTATACACGGGCGTACAGGGGTATACACGGGCATACATGGCCATACACTGTCGTACATGGGCATACACAGGTGTACATGGGCATGCACAAGTATACATGGACATACATGGACTAAAGGCTCGTGTGAATACCAAGAAAATACAAGTGACTCACGGGATATTCCACGGTATACCACGAGAAAGGATTGCATAACTATTTTATATCATGCCATAGAAAATACAGTGGCCAGCAAGTTCAGCTTAAATACACGATGGGAAGGTTGGGTGTGATACCGTTGAATTGCACTGATCGATGGGAAGGTTCGATGGACGTGGAATACTGCCGAATATACAACGGCTTTCCCGTATTCTGATTGGCTGTATTTTCTATGGCATGGTATAAATGGCCATAAACAAATATACATGGACATACACGGGTATACATGGCCATACACGGGCGTACACGGGTATACACGCACTTAAGCCCCGGCTACACGTTGTAACATTGTTAGAAGAACACGTCCCAACATTGTTGTAAGAACGCTTCTAACAATGTTGGATACTCATATAACATTGTTGGAAACACGTCGCTTCGGGATTCTGGCTTCAACAATTCAACAATTCACATTGTTGAAAGGCCGGCTACACGCTTCATTTGTTGTATGTTGGAGAAAATGTTTGATTGAAATCAAAACATTCTTCCAACAAAAAAATGTTGAACAAACGTCATCAAACATGCATGCTACACGTTCTAACATTGTTCATCCAACAAATGTTTTATAGACCTTTTTCATAATGGCGGACGATTTTAATTATTCTTTTGTATATGCGTTAATTAGCCCTACTAACCTCTCTTTAATGAAAAAATTCTATTGAATTTTGCACATGCTGACGAGGCTAGTAGGGCTCATTATCATAAGAATAAAGGAATAATTTGTCGGGCGCCATTATGAAAAGGGTCTATAACAATGTTTGAACGTGTAGCCGGGGCTATATGCGTATCCAACATTGTTAGAAGCGTTCTTACAACAATGTTGGGACGTGTTCCTCTAACAATGTTAGAACGTGTAGCCGGGGCTTTACATGGCTATACACGGGCATACATGGCCATACACGGGTATACATTGGGATACACTGTTGTACATGGCTATACACGGGCATACTTGGCCAAACACGGGCAAATATGGCCATACACTGGCGTTCATGGTTCATTTCGTGGGAACGTTCGCACTGAAATAAAATTTGGTCCCTGCGAATAGATTTTTGTGAGATCACACGATTTGAACTGGTCCCCGGGACATTTGCCCTTTGTTTAAATCTGCCTGCCCCACCAAAGCACTGCGGTTTCTTTGATGTTTTTGCCTATTTTCAAAGATTTTTTCCATCGGAAAACTTGGGGTGGCACTTGGCAATATTCTCTGATGACAGATTTCTACCGCTTGCAAGGTAAACAACCCTAGGAACAGTAATAAAACTGATAAACTAATGGCCCTCGAAAATTAAAATTTGAGAAAGAAAACACAAACCTATATACATCATAAAATATTGTTAAAAATTAACAATTTACAGGAATAATTTACTAAGAATTTGATTATCTAAAATTATTTTAAGAAGGGAACGCTTAAAACTGTTTACACTGGTACTCTGCTAAAAGAATTACAGGAACGTAAAGGTAGAGAAGCCATTTTCAGATCTAAAATGCACTGGATCAAAAACGACGAGAGTCCAACTATAATTATTTCTTTAATCCTGAGAAAATCAGTAACTCATTAGCGTGAGAAAGACGTTTTATCTCAAATCACAACTTATTGCTGGGAATGAGGAAACAGTACTGACAGATATAAGTAATTAATAAAGAAATTTTCACTGAAGTGTTAACTTACAATATAAAAGTCAATGAAATATCGCCTTAGGAAGTTGATCCAGCCCCCCCCACATTTTGTGGAAAAATAATAAATAAAGTAAAAGACTGTATCATATGAACTCTTGTTGTTAGGCCATCGTCGCTTGATTAAAAATAAAACACAAACAATGCATTAAAAGTATATAAACAGTTTTCAAAAATTGTATCGGTCACTTTTGAAAATGTATGTTGCCCAGCATACGAAACGTCAAGTCTATATAAAATGCGTAGGTTTACCATGTTTATCTCCGCTGTTTGTGTTTTGTTTTTAATCAAAGTAAAAGACATATATAAAAAAGTACTTTCACGGGATAACAGTGCTTGGTTAAAGGTGGTGGACACTGTCACACAATTCATACACTTAGTTGAAGTCTTCTGTTTGTGAAGTAAAATGGGGTTGACAGACCAACGCGACTCCTGGTGTGTGCCCATTGTGTAAAGCAAGCATATCTTTAAGCGATTTTCCTTTTTTATAAGAAATCAAGGGAGGTTCCTTGAATATCTCTTTGAGTAATGGGTGCTCTTGTATTAGATGCCATTTGTCCATTAGTATGTTTTACAAACATGGTAACGATTCTTGAAATTGCTTCACGAACGGGGTAGAAGCTCCCCCAATTTGAAGTGAGGGGAGGTTACTAACTCTAAAAATATTTAAAATGCATATCATTCCGTTTAATTCATAAGATTTGTCCAGAAGTTAACATATTTTATTAACTCAAAAAATTTTCTACACTTTTCAACTCGATTCATGCATTTAGAGAAAGGGGTTTGTGACAAAATAAACTTTGTAAACACAGTTAACGAAATCTGTAACAGAAGGTAGAGTAATCATAACTTTGGTTCATTTATTCGTTTACTGTCACAAAATCGGATTCTCTGAATGTACCGGAAATTCCTTTTTTGATTGTCGCAACGACCAAAAAAGCATTTGCCAGTTCAGTAAGACAGAGTTTGTCTGTTCTGTCTTTGTAAGTGTTTAGTACTGTAAGATTAATGAGCCTTTTTTGAATCTTTTCTTTCTTCAAGAGCTACTAAAACTCGACTTATGTCTAGAAGTTACCCTGAGAAAATGGTCGAACAGATACTCTCAGAAGTTAACTACGCGGACAGACAGAAAAACAGCTCTAACACAGAAACAGAGAATGCACAAGAAACTTCCACCCTCCGTGACGCAATTTCAGACATCGTTAACTTGTTTGGACACAATGGCTTTTAATACAAGAACAACCATTACTCAGAAAGATATTCAAGGAACCTCCCTTGATTTCTTATAGAAAAGGTAAGTCGCATAAAGATATACCTCTTCAGTAAAGGCCGTGAACAACACAATGAGCACACAGCAGGAGTCGCGTCGGTCTGTCAACCCCATTTTGATCACCGACAGTGGACTACAACTAAGTGTATGATTTGTAAAGATAGTCAGTTTTAAAATTTATTCCATCAGACGGGATCGAAAGGAGCCAATCATAAATTTTGAAAAATACAATTTCAAGTTACGTTCTAGAATGGCCGTTTGCCCCTACAAAGGACTGGATCTACCCACAATTCACCAGGAACTAATCATTAGCAAAATGGCGTAATCACACTCCCTGACGACAGTGAAACAATTATATCTCAATTCGCACATGATACCACTCTAATAGTCAACGACACTGAATCATTAACTGCAGGCATCTCGGTTATAAATTCCTCCAGCATACTCTCAGGGTTAAAATTGAACCAAAAGAAACCCAAGGCGTTATGTGTCTCGCTTTGTGATTTATTAGACGTGTTCCAATATAGCGGCTACATACATTCAGCCCTAGTTACATAACAATAAGCACGTGACGTGGTAAACACGTGATACTGTGACATCCCGCTTTCAATAAAAAAGGAAGAACGGCAAACACCATTTTTTTAGCTTTCTAAAAGTTCACGCTTCAGGGGCACCCAACGAGCCAAATCAACCAAAGGAATTTTTAAGTACCTTGTGGTGTTTGAAGTTTGTTTGAAGTGATGTTTTCATAAGCTAGAAAAAGTTCATCTGTTCGGATTCCCTCGCTGAAAGTTTACTTGCCCGAAAATGTTAGGGAACAAAATCTTTCTTTGAGAAAATGCAAGCTGAAATGAACTTTCGACGACCTTTCTAGGGAGCTATTTTCTTTCCGAAAATGCTAGCTGACGTTTTTGACTGCCAAAAACAGCAATTACGACCTTTCCGAAAACCTCAGGGGTTATGATTTCCCAATTGCGAATCTTTTAGGGTCACGTTTTAGTTACGAAAATCTGAGTGCACTCTTTAATCGACGCCGAAAACCCAAGGCGAATTACCCTCCACCGAACAGATATCGACCGAAACTTGTCGTTGGGTGCCGCTGATGCTTAATCGATGTCTTTAAAGTGTGTATCAAAACTGCAACTTGTTTAAAGCGGTTATTCAATTAACGGTTCTCTGCAACTAACAAATGAACGTTCCTCAAGTTCTTTAATGTCTAAATGCTGTTTGTCTTGGAGGGCTTTGGAGTATTTGCAGGGGAACTAGGTTCTATACTGTCTCTTGCTGGCTGAACAGTTCCATTCCCAGGTCTTGAAGGTGGTATGACAACTTTAGGGACTGCCATCAGGGGTGGATGTTGCGTATGGGATGTCACATGGTCCGGCCTGAGGTGTGATCTTGTACACCGGTACACACCTGCTGTTTTGCTGTTCATAACTATATACGACCTTGGTGCTTTTGCTGTCCTCACAACAGTGCCTGGTTCCCAGGTCTTGGTTTGGTGATAGAGGATTCTTATTGGCTGGCCTGGATGGAGTGGTTCTAGGGTTGGCCGTGCCTTCAGATTAAAATAGTGGCCTTGCTGCTCTTGTTGTCGTTGTAACTGTTCCCTAACTTGTGCTGAATCATCTGTAAGGTTTGCACGGTGGGACATAAGTAACAGTGTTCTGAACTTTCTCTTTGTTAGCAGCTCTGCTGGTGATCCCAGGTGGTGGTAGAGGGGTGTTGCTCTGTATGATAGTAGGCCTATGTAAGGGTCTCCACCTTCCTCATCACAGTTCTCGAGTATGTTCTTCACTGTCTGTACAATGCGTTCCGAAGATCCATTGGCTTGCGGATAAAGTGGGGAACTGGCGATGTGCTCTATTCCATAAGAGGTGGTAAAATCTGCGAATTCCTTTGCACTGTACTGTGGACCATTGTCAGTTACTAACTGACTGGAGATGCCGTACTCTGCGTATATGCTCCTAAGATGAGTGATAACGGCTGCGGAGGTCGTGCTTGAAACCTTTCGGATGGCTGGAAACTTGCTATACTGGTCTGAGACAAGGAGGTACTGGTGGCCCTTGAAGTCGAACAAATCAGAGTTTAACCTTTCCCAATGGTAACTTGGTTGTTCTGGCTGGAGAATTGGTTCTTTCTGTTGCTGGCGTTGGTGTCTTTGGCAAGGATTACACTATTGTACGAGACTGATGACAACTTTGGTGATGCCTGGCCAGAAAACGCAGGCTCTGGCTCGGAGCGGGCATTTCTCCTGACCCAGATACCCTTGATGAATGATTTCTAACATCTCCTGTCGAAGGGATGGCTGGATAACGATGCGATCACCCTTAAGTATTAACCCATCTTCAATGGTTAACTCGTCTCGAAAGTTCCAGAAATCGTGCAATGCTTCTGGGCATTTTTCTCTTTTATATGGCCATCCTTTGTAATCCATCTCTTTCAGTTTGCTCATGGTGAAAATCATGGACCGTCTCTTCCCGAATCTGCTGCAGTCTCGCTGGCGATGCAGTAAGCGACCTGGTGACATGGTGTATGTCAAACTGAGGTAGCTGGTTGTTGCCAGATGTCGGTTGTGGTGAGATTCTTGACAAGGCATCAGCAATAGGTACTTCAGCACCTGGCGTTGGGGTCGAAATATCTGAGCACACCGAGGGTGGACACTTCAGCTTTAACTGCATTAAATGCACGATCATGTGTATGGCTATGTATGCCCGTGTAGGGCCATGTATACCCGTGTATAGCCGTGTACGCCCGTGTATGGCCATGTATACCCGTGTATGTCCGTGTATACTTGTGTATGGCCATGTATGCCCGTGTATAGCCGTGTACGCCCGTGTATGGCCATGTATGCACGTGTATGGCCATGTATGCCGGTGTATAGCCGTATACGCCCGTGTATGGCAATGTATGGCCGTGTATGGCCATGTATAGCCGAGTATGTCCATGTATACTTGTGTATGCCGAGTACGCCTGTGTATGCCCATGTACGCTCATGTATGCCAGTGTATGGCCATGTATTCCGGTGTATAGCTGTGTACACCTGTGTATGCCCATGTACGCCTGTGTATGCCTATGTAGGCCAGTGTATGGCCATGCATGGCCGTGTATACACATGTACTTTTACTAGACCACGGTAAACCACTATATGATACTTACACTACGTATCTACGCCCATTACATAGATAGCTGCTGTCCAGTTCGTGGGCGCATGTTTTATTTTATAAATCATTTGTAAGAACGTACGACGTCCATAGTTTTGACCAGTTTTAAAAAAAAACCTTTTAATAAAGACCTTTATGATGGTTTGGTCAGTGTTTAAAGGTCGGCACACACGGAGGGACTAGTCCCTGCGACTAGTCCCCGCGACTAGTCCCGGGGACCAAGTCCCTTCGTGTGAACTACCCATTCAATTACAAAATCTAGTCGCAGGGACCAAAATTTGGTCCCTGCGACTTGTCCCACGAATTCAAACCATGTTTGAATTCGTGGGACAAGTCGCAGGGACTTGTCCCCTCAAATTATGCTGGTCCCTGCGTGTGAACTGTTCGTGGGACTAGTCCCTGCGACCAGTCCCTTCGTGTAAACTCTTCAGGGGACTAGTTGCAGGGACTAGTCGCAGGGACTAGTCCCCTCGTGTGTGCCGACCTTTGAGGGGACAAGTCCCTGCGACTTGTCCCACGAATTCAAACCATGTTTGAATTCGTGGGACAAGTCGCAGGGACCAAATTTTGGTCCGTGCGACTAGATTTTCTAATTGAATGGTAGTTCACACGAAGGGACTTGGTCCCCGGGACTAGTCGCGGGGACTAGTCGCAGGGACTAGTCCCTCCGTGTGTGCCGACCTTAACTATTTGTTGACTCAAAAGTTGCCATGGAAGGCAAAAGTTGCTCTAGGTTGCTCACAGTACAAAAAGTTGCTGAAAACGCTAAAAGTTGCTCAAAAGTTGCCTACCCAACATTGAATAGGGGGAGGGAGGAACCACATGTGGGAGTACCCCCCTCCCCTATGGGACATGTCTGTTGTCTTCCGGCTCCGTGTTCAGAGTTGTCCGGCAGTTGCAGTGTACGTATACCTGCCAACTTTTTCTGAGATATAGGCGTGAGATTTTTCTCCAGGGAGTGGTGGGATTTTGAAGACGACACGATCATTTCCGCAGATTCCCGAAGAAGTCCGAAGTCTTCCCAAGAATTCCGAAGTCTTCCGAAAACGTCCGAAGTCCCAGTCCCAGTCTTAAGACGCGTATAAACGCGAGCTCGTTCCCAGTACTTTTCACTTCAAAACTCAGAGATCGCGAGGAAGGTGTTGTCATTTATTCATTTTGCACATGGTTTTCTTTCCTTACATGGGTCAGAGTCAACATATTTTTGGAAATTGTGTCAAGCAAGACGGCAACAACTCACATTTTTCTATCAGGCGTGAGAAATTGGCCCGCAGGCGTGAGCAGGCGTGAGATCGAAGTTTTCAGCCCGCAGGCGTGAGACTCACGCCTAAGGCGTGAGAGTTGGCAGGTATAGTGTACGTGTAGATCTTTCAACTATAAATCAACGTTTACAGTATGCTTGTAGGAATTGTAACTTTCTTCTTGGTTGTAAGCCATTTATTTGGCGCGGAAACCACGAGGTACGAACCAACTTGGGAATCGCTCGACTCGAGGCCAATTCCAGCGTGGTATGATGAAGCAAAGTTTGGTATCATTATGCACTGGGGAGTGTATTCAGTTCCGAGTTTCGGAAACTCAACGTTGGCGGAGTGGTTTTGGTGGTGCTGGAAAGGGGAACAGCATCAAGACTGCGTCGATTTCATGAAGAAAAACTATCGTCCGGATTTCTCGTATGCGGATTTTGCTCCGATGTTCAAAGCTGAATTTTTCGATCCAAATCAGTGGGCCGACCTGTTTGCAAGATCTGGCGCAAGGTTTGTAAGCTTAAATGATGATTTCACTATTTCTTGCATGTTTTATTCTTTCTCTCTTACGTCTTTGGAAGGTTTGAAGACAGTAAAGGAAATATTGCTTACTTTATAAAGAGAGTTATGCAATTCAGATATAAAATAACAAAATGATAGGGGTATGAACATCATGCAGAT
Organism: Pachyseris speciosa; assembly: GCA_016490735.1. NCBI lineage: Eukaryota > Metazoa > Cnidaria > Anthozoa > Scleractinia > Pachyseridae > Pachyseris > Pachyseris speciosa. The sequence goes on along the minus strand of JAEMWC010000042.1, from coordinate 597,461 downwards.
CATGTGATGCTGCAAGGTTTGTAAACATTTGTTCTTTTTATTATTTTGGGCTACTAATATTTATGATTTTTTTTTTGTGCATTTAGTATTTCGAATTTAGTATTTTGTCGTGATGGTGTTCTTTAATTAACTTATGCCGATCAGGTGAAGATCACGAGGTCTTGAATTATGATAATGATGCCCAATCACAATTTATGCATGTCGATAACATGCAAATTTATATGAAATGGGGTTTTCCAGCTAATCTGAGAAGTTCCTAAGAGATGATACTAAACACACATTTATCTACTAAAAGTTGCCAAGCCCTGTTTCATAACTACATGTCCAATTTACCTTTACTTGGGGGAGCAGGGTTGGCGCAGTGGTGAGAGCACTTAATTACCTTCCACCAATGTGTCCCGGAATTACTGGACTCTGTGTCATAAGTGGGCTGAGTTTGTTGGTTATCTACTCTGCTCTGAGAGGTTTTTTCTCCAGGTTAACTTTGGCTTTCCCCTCTCCCAAAAAACCAACGTTTGATTTGTTTGATACTACTTTATTTAGAATTGACTTGATTTAGTCTCCTCACTTAGTAGAGCATCTGTGCTTGACTGGAAAGATTTGAGACTTTAAACTTTAATTAAGGTAATTCCTCTGAAATAAAAGTGACAACAGATTTTTGTTCAAACTTTGTCCACTGAATATTTGTCATATGAGAACTTCAATTTTGAAATAAAAAAGGGGGGTGCCCATGCTAATTTAGGAGCTGTGAGGCATTGAATATGCCCCATTTTGGCATTATTTGATGCTTATTGTAAGAACACATTTCAAGTTGTTGTAAAATCTTTGTGAACCCAAACTCATGAGAACACGCATTAAACTACAGTCCATACATTATGTTGGACACAAATAAACATTTTAAGTTTGATTTAGACAGAAAGCTGAATCCTTGATTAAATATTTGAACCAAATTTCTTGACATGGTTACATACATACATACATACATACTTTATTAACGTGACTAACACCTAGCTATAAAGCTAGTTTACAGGTCAGTCACAGAAGAAAAAAAAACTACCAGAAAAATATGATAAATAAAGGTCTATAAATTTATAACTATATAAAATAATTAAAATGATACAGCATATAAAAACTACAAATTTAAAACTATGTTACTTCTATACTAAGAAAATTAAATTAAATACAGGAATAAGGCACTATAAACCTACAAGGTCGAGCTCCTTTAGTCCACGATTAAAGCTGTGGTAGGTATTGATATTTATCAAATAATCCCAGATTATGCAAGTGACCGTAGGTCATGAAGTATAAGATAGATTATACGAGAAACATGAGACGGAATGTAACAATGCAATGCCAACTTTATTTCGCTCCAAATATAGCGTTTTACAGTAAACGTAACAGGAATAAACTAGAAAAACAGGTTTTTCAGCCTCGTGGCACCCACAAGGAGTTGCGGCCATCCAACACAGCGCCTTTTTGTAGAGCGAGCTAACCTGAAAGAAAAACAGAAACATACAAAGGAAAAACTAGCAAAACAGGTAACCAACAGTGGGTTCTGGGTTTGGGTGGGATTGCATTGTTACATTCCGTCTCATATCATGTTTCTTGTATAATCTATCTTATACTTCATGACCTACGGTCACTTGCATAATCTGGGATTATACTTCAAAAAGCATTCGACTCCATGTAACAATGCATGTTCAAAGACAACTATTGTTAGGAACTGAGAGGACTGCCCTACTAGCCTCAGGGTCCAGCACAGGTCTATAGTAGAAACGTCTGAATGTGGAATCAGACGACCAGCAGGCCAAGGCCAAAATGTCAGATAAGGCTACCCCACACCTGGCAGCAGCGGACGCTGAGGCCCCCCGGACTGAACGAGGCTTAAATTGGGATGTGTCAATACCAGCTGCCTGTAACAAGCCCCGAACCCATCTAGCCACAGTAGCAGACGAAACGGGTATGTGAGGTTGAACAATGGACAGGTAAAGCTTGTTTTCTTGACCAGCTATAACTGGTCTCATATCCTTGGTACGAGCTTCGTACTCCCGAAGGCACTCTACAACACGTAGATTCTTGTCCTCAGGAAAGCTAGCATGAAAAGACTGTTTCAAATTCTTCCCACCCCGAATAGATTTAGTTAGGCAGGGAAGATTAAACACGACTCCCTCTGGATAGAAACGTCTGAAACGGAGATCATGGGCTGCTAACTCAGAACTCCGCTCAGCAGAAGTTAAAGCTAAAAGCATAGCCAGCTTTTGGGACAAAACTTTAAGGGACAAGGCCGAATTTGCACCAAGAGATTTAATATACTCGATAACGACAGAGACATCCCAGGTAAAGGAGTATCTAGGTTGTGGGGGTCTTGAATTGAATATCCCTTTAAGTAATTGAGAAATCATGGGATGTTCTCCAACCCTGTGTGAGTCTATGACTGGGTGTGTCATTGAAATAGCAGATCGGTAAACGTTGAGGGTCCTGTACTGTTTCCCTTGCTGAAATTCCCAAGCGAGAAAGTTAATAATGTCACTCAGAGATGCTGAAATAGGATTGACTTTCCTCTCAGCACACCAGCTAGTCCACTTGCGCCATGCAGACGCATATTGATCTGAGGTGTTTCTCCTCCAAGCTGCTGAGAGCAGGTCTCTAGCTTGGACAGAAAAGCCTCCCTCTTCATACTGCTGCATGAGATAAGCCATCCTCCCATCTGGAGGTGGGTTAATGGGTGAGTCATTCCTTCCCGAGTTAAGAGATTGGGGATTTGAGGGAGAAGGACTGGAAGGTCTATAAGGAGGTCCAATAAGAGAGGGTACCAGGGTTGGGTTTTCCACACAGGTGCTACAAGGACTAGACGTGGTACCCGCTGTCTCAGAACTTGACTGAGGCACCTGCCTAAAAGGCAAAATGGGGGAAAGGCATAACCCTTGACCTTGTTCCACTGGAGGGAGAAGGCATCCACTGCTTCTGATAGGGGGTCCGGCTTCCAGCTCACGAAGCGAGGCAGCTGGTTTGTCAGACGGGATGTGAATAGGTTGATATCTACTGGATCCCACTTGTTCTGAAGGGCTTGGAACACTGCTGGGCAAAGCTTCCAATCTGAGGAGTCCAGGTGAGACCGAGACTCTCTGTCTGCATTCACATTCAGAATCCCGGGAATGTGTGTGGTGGACACTGTTATCTGCCTCTGTAGGCACCATTGCCAGAGGTCATGAGATAGAGAGGCTAGGACACGGGATTTGGTTCCCCCCATCTTGTTGATGAAGGTAAGAGCTGTCACATTGTCCATGAAAAGCTGAATGTGAATGTATGTCCTGTCTTTTGCAAAGCATTTTATTGCAAAAGAACCCGCCAGCAGTTCCAGGCAGTTTATGTGGAGAAACTGCTTGGACTGACTCCACAGGCTGCCTGTGCTCAGTCCATTGCAGTGTGCACCCCAGCCTTCCCTCAAGGCATCGCTCTCTATGATGATGCTGGGGTCTGGTTGAGCTAGAGCCCTCCCATTCCAAGCCATTAGGTTTTCTGCCCACCACTGCAGTTCCTCTATAGCCTCCTGATTCAAAACTACTTGAGACTCGTAGTGGCCTCCCGATCTGAGCGCCTGAATCTTTGCCTGTTGCAGGTAGCGGTAGTACAGTGGGGCAGGGAACACTGCTTGAATGGAAGAGCTCAGACGACCTAGGAGATGCGCTAATTGGTGCACTGTTGTAGTGGGATTTGCAATCAAACACTCGCACTCCCAACAAATACTCCTGACTTTGTCCCTGGGAAGGGCAAGGCAAAGGGTTAACGAATCCACAGTCATACCGAGAAACTCTATTTTCTGTACTGGGGACAACACCGACTTCTTTAGGTTTATAACAAAACCTAAGTTCTCCAGGAGACTTTGAGCAGTCACCAGATGGAGTCTGGCAGTCTGCTCTGAGTCTGCTAAGATTAGAAGATCGTGTACATATATAATCAGGCGAATCCCTAAGTTCCGCAGAGTTGCCACCACAGGTTTCATGATTTTTGTTAATGTTCTGGGAGCACTGGCCAGCCCGAAGGGGAGACACGCAAATTCCCATAGAGTTTCCTTCCAGAGGAACCTTAAGTACTTTTGATGCCCTAACCAAACTGGGACAGTAAAGTATGCGTCTTTGAGATCCAATTTTACCATAAAATCTCCTTTTTTTTAGAAGGTCCCTTAACATGTGGATTCCCTCCATTTTGAAATGTTGGAAATCCACAAAGGAATTCAGATTCTTTAAATTGATAACAGGGCGATGACCGCCGTCTTTTTTGTCGACCAGAAATATATTGCTGACAAACCCCCCTTCGGAGGTGACTGGGTGGATGGCTCCTTGAAGGAAGATCTTGTCTACCTCCACCTGGACAGTTTCTTGCTGAGCTATTGACATGAACGTGCGGGGCCAGGTTACCTGGTGGGGCACTGTATGAAATTCTATCTTGTAGCCCATAATAGTCTCCAACACCCAAGGGTCGTCTGTAATAAGATTCCAATTTGCATGAAAATACTTCAGGCGGCCAGCTACTTGTGCTGGGGCAGAACTTATTGGTAAAAGACCTAGTGACATACCTGTGGTTACTGGCTGGTTGTAGTGTGGCTTGAGAGAGGTACAGAGCCCCTTCCCTTTGGTTGGTAAGGTCTGCTCCTTGTTTGCCGACGACCTGGGCGGGTGCCCCATTGCACATTGTTCCATCACCCTCCACGTGCCAGATAGGGGCGACCATGTGGAGGGTTGGGGCGGAAAAACTGATGCCCACTTTTTTAGCCTCAGATATGGCTTTGGCTGTCTCCGTTCGCTCCTTCAGACGAGACTCAAATCCTTTGCCAAACAGGTCCTTGCCTGCCTCAGGGAAATCTTCTTTACCCAGGGAAGCATAGGCTTTGTTTACTTTTGATAGTACTGCCACCCTACGTTTCTGAGAGATGGTGGCTGAAGCATGACCTGCTAACTGGATTGATCTTTGGATTATAGCCATAAGTCCAGTCACTTCTTCCTTTGAGAAATAGATCACAGGAGTTTGAGCATCCAGCTTTTCAATTAAATTATCATGGGTGGTGCCAAGTGGGCCCATAATGTCAAGAATCTTATCCTGAACTTCTCTTAATTCAGCATCAGGGCCAGTTAAACCACCCATGAGACCAGGGAGGTAAGAATCCAAATGTGGGGTGAACGCTGCATCCACGTTAGGTCTTGGGTATTCTTTTATCATTTGACGGTGGTCATATTTTGACAAAGGCTTTCTAGTAGTTCCTAGGAAAGCTGAAAGTTCTTCTGAAGCCTGCCATCTGGCCGAATTGGCTTCTACAATGTCAGGAGATTCGTCCTGGACAATCAAATCATCGTGAGAGTTATCAATGACAACAGAATTGATTTCCCGTTGAGAGGGAAAATCAGGTTTGAAATGTTTAGCTTGCACAGAGGCAGCAGTGGAGTCAAAAGACTTTCCCACCATTTCTCCGGGGCCATAAGGCACACCGGCAGGCTGCTTTGTCGCAGTTAGTTCAGTTTGGCTGACGGAGCCATGAGGCGTTCCCGTGTTCATGGACAAACCACTCATGACGGCTGTCGAAATCACTTGAATGAAACTTTGGTCAGCTAAAAGCGCCTGGCCAAAATGCTTACCTTCAAGATCTAGTTCCGAAGGTTGTTTTGAAGCTCCAGAGAGCGCTTCTAATGCCGAGTTTTCATCAGAATTCCCTGCAAGATCGGTCATCTTCGAAAAACTTGGCTTCCACAATGGCGGAGTGAAACAAAAAGGCGCTGTGTTGGATGGCCACAACTCCTTGTGGGTGCCACGAGGCTGAAAAACCTGTTTTTCTAGTTTGTTCCTGTTACGTTTACTGTAAAACACTATATTTGGAGCGAAATAAAGTTGGCATTACATTGTTACATGGAGTCAAATGTTTTGAAGTATAATTAGGAATAGTGTTCCATAGTCGGGCAGCTTGGTATCTCCACGACTTAATCCCATACTTTGTTGAATTAACGTTAGGTAATTTTAAAATAGCATCACCACGTAAATTATAATTAGAATTACGTGCAGTCAATAACTCGGAAATACTTGAAGGTACGTTTCCATTCCTAATTGCTTGAAACATTGTACTTAACATTTTTGCAAGTCTTTGGTTTGCTAATGTGCTATGTCCATTTTTAACAACTAGTGTCTTGTAAGTAGATGTTTTGTCCTGATAAACGAAGTGGAGTGCCCACTCGTTTAGTTTTTCGAGTTTTTCTGTTAAGCGCTTACTACAGAAATGCCAAGACTCTGCACAATAATTAAGATGTGGAGTGATGAACGCTCCATATTGATGTTCCCGTAGCTTTAAAGGAAGCAACTTCTTCATCCTTTTTAAAACTGCAATTTGCTGGCTCACTTTGTGACATATTTTCTTAATTTGACCTTCAAATTTCAGTTTATTGTTGACTGTAACACCCAAAAGTTCCACCTCCTCTACCAGAGGAATACATGTACCTTTGCACTTGAAAACAGGGTCTCATGACGTCTTTCCCATTACCATAGCTTTATACTTATCGTGATTTCTTCTCATTTCATTTTCCTCATACCGTTTATCAAATTACCTAAATCCAAATTTATGGCGTGTTCTACATCTGTCACATTGTCCCCAGCATAAAAGATCTGTGTATCATCTGCATAAGTGGACAGTATAGTAAAATCAGTGACGTGTGGAAGATCGTTCATGAATATGTTGAACAATAAAGGCCCCAGGATTGATCCCTGGGGAATTCCTCTCTGGACGGGTAGCCAAGAGGAAAATGTGCCTGCAAGTTTTACACGTTGCTTGCGATCTGTTAAGTAATCCAAAACTTTAAACAGAAAAGACCACAGTTTATCTGCTATTTCCCTTATTTATTCAATTTTCAGCAATAGAAATCAGATCAGTCTTTTTTCACACAAAGTTTTTGATTAGTTGATTACAATGACTGGAAAAAAGGTGGGGTTCCCGTGCTTGTTGGTGAGCTATAGCCATTTTTCAACTAGCAGAGCTCAATTTCAAGGCAAATCTGCCATGTTTTAAATGTACACGTGCGCGGGCGCGCGCTAAATGACGCCATAAATTATGCGCAGTAAGGATGTGCGATGCAAATGTGAGGAATCACCTTAAGTCCAAAGTCACTGACAACTCACTGGAGCATTATTGCTCACAGCAGGGGAGGGGGTCAGGGATACAAGCAATCTCAATTTCAGTTTTTCAACATTCACTGATCTGAGCAATCAAATAAACAAAAAAATCCTAAAAGGGAAAAATTTAACAACACTTAACTGTATGTACCTCAGACTGGTAGCTACTTTCAACCTCAAGCCTCGTTTTCAAATGTAAACTTGTGAAGTTTTGCATCAGTGAATTTCCTAAGCAGTTGGAGTCTATCATTGTTAAAAGAGTTTTTCTTTACTTCCCCGAGTCCCTGATATTATGTCGCCGTGTCCCACATAATCACATTCATTGTCAGTGATTTCAAGAAGAAAATGGTAATGGTAATGCTAATGCATTTATATAGCGCACATATCACGGTTTACAATGCTTCCCAAGGGTGAGATCGGGGACATCAGCCAGTAAAATATATAGTACACATACATATATAGAAAAGATCACTCTTTGTTAGTGGCATGTTTGTTTTCCCATGTGTGTAAAACTGTATTCAGCTACCTTACAGTTGCCCACTTGTATTTTAGAAATGTTGTTGTTCAGCTCAGTGGTGCAACCAAATGTGCCTCCACTACTTTTTGTTGTTGACATACTTGTTTGTTGTTAAAAGTTATGATGGATGCCTGGTTTTTGGCATGGTTCTCATGAAAGCACTGAAATTTTCGTCAATTTTGTTTTCAAATCAAAGTGGTTTATCTTTACCACTTGCATGTACAGCTGTATATAGTTTTGATTCCTTTGTTAGAAAATGTTGCTGAAAGCTCCAAAAGAGAAGTACAACACTTGTGTGACATTTATGGTAAATGTGGTAATGGATTTTTACACTGCACACATCACATAGGTACATGACGGTTTTACAATTTCTCTATATGGGGTGAGATTGGACCTTAGCCTGTGCAATTGATTAGTCTTGTAGGATCAAATTTGTGTGTAACAGCCCTTTTCCCTTCTGTTCTGTTTATCCAAGACAAAATTAACTTCCTACTCTGCCAATCTTTTGATTAGTCTTTTGTTGTATCTTGATGAAATTTGCTTTAATTTTTATTTGGCTGTTTTCATGATCGTGATTTTGGTTGGACAGTATAATATATGTGTTTCATGGTTGAAATTTTAGTTGATTACTTATGCTGTATATATGCCATGTGTATGCAATAGTCAGTGGATGTACAAAATGTTAAACAGGAAGTTAAAAAATGAAGGAGTGAAATCAGCCTAACACCTACAACTCGGAAAAGGTATATACTCTGTCATTTTTCAAGTTAAAAATGAGCGAAATGTAAATACTTATAAATTAATGTATACAGACTGTTGATTGTCACAAATCATGGTCTATGTTAGACAATTTAATGAAGCTCGAATCAAAGGGCTTTTAATAACTACCGCTTTATAAATATTTCACAGGTATATGACTCTGACCAGTAAGCACCATGAAGGTTGGACAAACTGGAGATCAAATGTGTCTTGGAACTGGAACTCTGTTGATAATGGTCCTCACAGGGATCTTGTAGGTAAGAAGCATCACTAATCAGAGATAAACCCCACTGTATATAACAACTGTATATTTACACACCTCAAAATAATTTGTTGTTCAATTTGTAGGTGAACTTGCGACAGCCATCAGGTTGCGTACGAACATCACATTTGGCGTTTATTATTCTCTGTTTGAGTGGTTTCACCCTCTTTACCTTAAAGACAAAGAAAATAATTATGCAACACAAGAATATGTTGATGTAAGTTGGTGATGATACTATTAATTCAGTTTAGCTTGTGTAAAGTGTGAGGTGATCAAAGTGTGCTCCTTCCACAGAAGGGCCAGGTATGGATGTTTTTAGGAACAACACATTACATTTAATTTACAGCAACATACTTGAAGGGTATTCTGCAAAAGGGGCGTATATTGCATTTTGACCTTAAAAAAAATTCAAATCTATCTCAATTCACTCTACTTTGTCATACAGAGTGGGTATGGCTCTTCACTTATTTGTGATTTGAAGGCCTGAATTCAGCAAATTTGTTTAATATGTGTTTTGCCTAAAACTGAACCAACTCAAAACAAAAGAAATCAACCATCTATCAGATCCTTTTGGTTCTGTTTCTTGAGTTTTGGGGAAAAGGCACAAGTTAATCCTTCAGATCATAGCTTTGTCAATGCAAAATAGGTGCAGACCTTCATTATGACACCATTTCCAGTCTACATGCCAAAGTAGTGTGAGTTAAGAGATATTTTGAATTTGAAGGTATAAAAGCGATAGTTTAAGTTTTAGTTTTAGTTTTTTTAGCTTCACCAGAGACCTGGCAGGGACACTACTAACAACAGCTCGTGCCAATTGAAGGGCTGAGAGCATAAACTGCCTAAGTGTAATAATTATTTTAGGTCGTTTTTCAATTTTCCTCGGAAATGAAACAAATATTAGCATGTAACTTGCAAGCAATTCGATTAATAAACATTGTCCGGTATTTTTATTCACTGATTTTTGTTTCATTTCCGAGCAAAATCGAAAAACGACCTAAAATTACACATAGGCAGTTTAGGCCCATAACTGCAAATTATAATACCTCCCCCATAACCACATTCTAGCTAGACCACCACACCAGGGACTATGCCCTACTCTTTTCAAACAGTGCGTCGGTTCTTTGATGTCCCAATTGTGAGATGGGACCTATGGTTTTTCATCCTTATCCGAGAAGACTAGAAAGTCTAACCATTTGCAGATGTCATTAAAAAGGCAGCACTTTCTCCTCAATAAGTTTAAAGACGCTGAATGCTGGTCTGGCCAGGGTTTGAACCTGTGACTTCCCACACGGTAGTCAGGTGCTCTACCAACTGAGCTAACTGGTTGGCTAAACATTTGCAGAATACCCTTACAAAGGCACTACACTGTACATTGTTTTGTGCAACTTGTCTTGCAATGCCATTGCGAGACAAGTTGCACAAAACATTGAACCAAGTGTTCTACTTTCTACAACAGTTTGTGCAACTTGTCTCGCAAAGATTTTGGCAATTGCAAGGTATGTTACGCTTGGTTCAATGTTTCATGCAACTTGTCTCACAATGGCATTGCAAGACAAGTTGCACAAAACATTGTACAGTGTAACAGCACCTTAACCATTTTGTAGAAGGTTGTTAATTGAATTCATTGTTATGTTTACAGTACCACTCAAAAGTAATTAAGTTGCCAGTCGCTTCGCATTTCCTGTGCTATGCGACTTGTGTTGCATAAGAGTCACTGAAGCAAAAATAAATTTCAGATGACTTTACAATGCGAAATCGATTAATAATTAGTTGTTCAACCAAATACATGTTAAGTTCCCTTCTATGCAAATACCACAGCATCATTGAGTTAATCAAGGATCGAAATGGCGCAGTCCTCTTGTAGACAAAACGATGAAGATCGATTGTGAATGATAGATGTTCCTTGCTCCCACTATTGTTGAAATGTTAGCATATTAGTTAAATTTTTATTGGTTGTGTCATTGATACGTTACATGTAAGTGGTTGTATTTTCTAAATTCGTTAGGAAAATTAAGTGCTAGTTTGCTAGAAGCAAATGGCTAGTGGTGACTGTTTACTGTATTTTGCTTTCAGATCACAAATTTGCACAAAACCTCGAAACTGCTGGTGATGTAACTTGTAATTCGCTTGAGAGGCCGTGGAAAACCCAAAGCAGAAGATAGTTTATTTTATTTCCAATCCTTCTTTTTGCACAAATAATCTTGTCATGTAGAAATTTGAAATTCATCTTAGGAATGGTGTTTATGTGAAATGTTTATTCGATACGCCCATACTCAACCGTACATTAATGCTTTCATCTGTTTAGAGTGTTATGCTCCCTCAGTTGCATGATGTTGTTAACACATACAAACCAGAGTATATTTGGTCTGATGGAGAGTGGATGGCTGAGGATACCTACTGGAGGAGCAGAGAATTCCTGGCCTGGCTTTACAATGACAGGTTAGGGTTGGATTAGTTAAGTTAAAGTGGTACTATGATCAAATTTTTTCCCCTTGATATTTTAGGTGTATCACATAGAAGTCCATGAAAGAATAAAAATGCTGTTTACTGTTTGCAAATATCTGCATTAGTTCCGGAGATATTTAAGTTTGAAAAATGTGTAAAATATGCAAATGGGATTACTGATGACGTCATAGGCTCAACCCAGTATTATATCAAGTATATAAATAGAGCTATCTCTGTTAATTTGCAGCACAGACCATTGAAAGTTGGTAGGCTAATAGTTCTACAGGAAACACACCTATGTCTATAAAAAATTCTGTTCCCATGGCAACTCACTCTTCTCCAGGCCCCGCCCACTTGATTTCAATATGTTAGTGATTTTGAGGTCAAAAAACATTAAATGAGGCCACGAACTCGAGCTAACATATTTATATGCTTGCTGGATCATGCATGTGATGCACCATTTATTTAGTAAATATCAAAATGGAAATGCTAAAGGTTGCCAGAAAAGCTTTTAATATTGGGGAGGTCTGGAACCCAGTATGTTGCCATGGTAACAAAACTGTAAAGCTCGTATTGTGGAGCACATTTAGTAGAATCTTACTGCAAAGAATCAAACCTTTCTGATAGAAATTGGCTGAGATATCTTTTTTCATCATATTTGATCAAAATTTGGTTGAGTGTATGACGTCATCACTTGACGTCATCACTTTGCATATTTTAAAAAATTGAATATCTCTAGAACGAAAAGAGATATTTGAAAACAGTAAACAGCATTTTTCTTCTCATACATACGACTTGTTCATGTTTTAAAATGGCTTAGATAGGAAAGATACCATTTTCGTCATAGTACCACTTTAAGGGGAACTAAAGAATGGTAACCAATTGGTGGGAATAGAGAGGAAACTAGAAAGGGAATGGGAAATTTGTATCACCTGTTTCAGGAGAAGGAAGGGGAAGCCCCACAAGTAATGAATACCAGAATGTGCAATAGGAATGGATAGAGTCAGGGTCGAATTTGTGCCTTCCTGGTCAGCAGTGCAACTAAAACTTGAGCACTGGTGACCAGAAATTCACAAGTGGTACCCTTCTGGTGACTTGCTATTTACATTCATTTGTTGATATGTTACAAAGAAATTGATTTATAATAAAATTCAGAGCTGTTTGCTGACAAATGACTCACCTTTTCCTCATGACTGACCACTATCTGTAAAGTAAAAAAAACTGGCTGCAGGCATAACTGGCCCTCTTTTTTAACTCCTTTAAATGCGTATGTTTTTGTTTATTACATCAGTCCTGTAAAAGACACTGTTGTGGTGAATGACCGTTGGGGAAAAGGTGATAGGTGTAAACACGGAGGTGCATGGACTTGTGCTGACAACTATAACCCAGGTATTCTCTTGTAAAACATCTATCTAAGGATTTTATTTTTGGGCATCTGCAATATAAGCCCTGACTGCTTGGATTGGGGAATCCCATGTGACAGGGGCAGCTAGGTATCCTTGTTTGGAAAATTTGAATTAGGTCCACTCCTTAAGGAGATCATTAGGGACCTTTATATTTAAGTACAAGTACAAAATTGAGTATGAGTGCGACTTTTCAAATCTAGTTGGCATGCTTTGGAAAATCACTTGTGACAACAATATCATTTCTACAAATTTCTTTGTTTGCGCGTAAGTGAGAAGGAAGAGTGAGGATTCTGGGGAGGTATTGGTTTGAAATTTGTAAGTGGTACTCGATTTTGTACTTGTACTCAAATCTGAAGGTCCCTAACATTTTCTTTAGCTACTGTAATAACACAGTAATGGCCATGAAGGTGTTGTGACTAAACATGTTTTTTAAAAGCAGCCATAATTTTTCAATTGCAGAAGTTCTGTATTTGCTTGCAACCCTAAACAGTTTCTGTGTTAAAAATATTGGCATTTCTTCCTGAATGAAAATCTACAATTCACTCCACTTAGGCCCTGTCTACACTAAATGTATTTTCAAAAGTATTCGTTTTCAGTGTCATCGAAAACGCATCGATCAATTTTTGTCGACCATAATACAATTTTCAAAGCGTTTTCAATTGTCCACTCTAAAATGATTGAAAACGCTGAATGACATGGTATGACGTACAGTCAACTCCTGATTTACTTGAACCTCCAGGAGAAACAGAAAAAGGTTCAAGTTATATCAGGAGTTTGAGTTATTGGGAGTTGAGAATAACTGACCGGAAATAAGGGAAATAACGGTGACCATGTGCATTTCTATTCATATGTGTGTACATTTTAATTAAATTTAGTCATAACTGTATGTTATGTAAAAATGTTTCTAGACTAAACATATACAATCAGAATGTCACATAACATGAAACGAAACAAAGTAAAGCAGCAGTGGAACACCAGGTAATGCGAACATTGTCAGGCTACAGCTACATTTTTGAGAAAATAGTCAGTTAATTAATATGCCTAGATGCAGAGTGAGTTCTCAACCAATCTATTGCTGTCAGATATCCTGGAAATGTATCTCACATTGGACTTAAAATAATCGATATCAACCTTTACAAACAAACTCAATGTCTGTAGCACGTCAATGCCTGTGCACAAAAAGTTTATTGAAATTTTAAGGAAGGAGTTAAGTGGCAATCGCTCTCTTGGATTTCTGAAAAGAACTCTGAAAGTATCTTCAAGTTCGTTTTGTGCACCCCCAGCTTGAATACAGCTCTACAATATGGGACCCAAGACCAGGTGTCAAAACCAATGGAGCCCACAAAGTTGAAATGGTTCAACAGCGTCCCACAAGTTGTACACTGAAGAGATACTTTATAGTGTCACCAAGTGATACTTTATAGTGTCACCAAGATGCTTGAATGAAGACCTGGGCTGGAGAACACTGAGCAAAGAAGGAGATCCCGGCCACTCACACGGCAACAGCTTCATCCCTCTATCTACCAGTTCTTCTTCACACTGCCTTTCATTCTACCCTATAACAATTATACAGTGGAACAGTCTACCTCAGTCTTTCTTTGAGAACTCAAACCTAACTAAATTCAAGTAGTCAATTTCTTCTTTCACCCACAGTCCTGTAAACTAGAAACTTGTATTTTTTTTCTTGTGAGTGTGTTATGTTTTGTACTAGCTGACCCCACGCCATTAATCTTTGGCCCTGAAGGGTAGGCATTACCAGTAAATAAAATATAAATTCAATGTTTTGGACTGCAGTACCATATTTTTTGACAATTGTCACATCCTGAAAAATGTGGTTTGAGTTATAGAGGGTAAGATTACGGTAATTGTATGAAAGAAATCTGTGGGAAATCAACATTGCATGGTTCCATGCAGTTTGCACAAGGTTTGAGTTAGCAATTGTTCGAGTTATCGGGAGTCAACTGTAGTTTAAACGATATGTGCATGCTTGAAAGAGATGCGACTGTGATATTTTTTTGGCATTTTCAACTAGCACGAGTTGGAAAACTGTGAACAATTCAGCTTTGGCTGCTTGAAAAATGGCTGCATGGTTCTTCTTCCAAGCAAAGTAAATAAAAAAACCCAGTACCCTAACAACAGATGTTATTCTAACATAAAGCTGAAAAGAGCTAGGTTTAGCTGCAAACAAGCCACCAGATTTGCTAGTAGCATTGTGAAAAGTATGTTTTCATCTGCTATGTTTGATTTAGAAAGGAAGCAAACCCTGGGTACAACTCACATGGTGTGGATGACGTTTAAAAGCGTTTTCATTTCAATGCTTTGTCAACTGTCCACACTAAAATGATATGTAAGTGTTTCCATTTGGACCACCTTAGAGAGCATTTTCAATTCAATGCATGTTTGATGAAAATGCTGAACATTGTAGTGTGGACAAGAGGCGTAAATACATTGAAATGTGTGAGTGTTCAAACGAAAATGCATTAGTGTGGACAGGGCCTTAATGAGACAAGGAGCAACAGAGAAAACATAATATGAATTATTCAACAAACACTTTAAACCTAAGTGGTGCCATTGTATTCTTTATGTTTACATTTTGCATGTCATAGCTCAATCTCTTATTCTATGAAAAGTGATTTATTATCGTGTCGAAGTGATTAATTATTTGATTCGCAATTATGTATGCATGACAATCATGACTACCATTAAACCACACTGCTTTGTGTCTTTATTGGCAGGTGTTTTACAGAAACACAAGTGGGAAGATGCCATGACAGTTGACAAGACATCCTGGGGTAATCGTAGAAATGCAGTTTTGTCAGATTTTCTCACAGCGGCTGAGTTAATCGCTCAACTGGCAGGTGTTGTAAGGTGAATGTGGTTATCATTTTTCTCCTTTTGTTTGAAAATTCACAAAGAACTTAATCCTTCTACCCAACCTTTGTGCTCTCCACTTTACCTTTCAGTCACTTCTTTCCATTTTGTTCACCAAGGGTACATTTCGACATCATCACCCTGTTCATTAATCTACTCGTTGTGAGTGACCTGTGGTGTTCAATCTGTCTGCTTTGGGCGCAGACCTACCAGTCATCTATTTCTCCTATCTATTTTTAATGATTTTTATTTTCTTACACGTAGTTGTGGTGGAAACATGCTCATGAATATAGGTCCTACAGCAGATGGCAGGATTGATCCTATTTTCCAGGATCGACTTGAGAAGATGGGAGACTGGTTGAAGGTTAATGGTGAAGCTATCTATGCAACCAAGCCATGGAGGGTACAAAATGATACCAAAGCCCATCACATATGGTGAGAAAAGATTTTATCTTTAGGTGTATTAAACCTTTAAGTCCCAAATATCAACACTCGCATTCTCCCCACTATTTCCTACAAATAAAAGTGTTTTGAAACTGTTTATAAACGCTTGCAAAGACATTTCATCTTTAGGGATCAATTCCTTTATTCTTGTCACCGGTATGATTGAATAAGTAGCAAAATACTAAGTAGAAATGAGACAGTAATCATTGAGGGAGAACGAGTGAGAAATGCTTGAGATTGGATTGATAATCGTGTTTACTGAAGGAGGGGAGTCACTGAGATAACTTTACTGAAAAATGCAGCTAAAGTTTATTTGAAAGGCTGAAATGTGTAAGCTGCTGTGTGCCTTTCTGCACAAATAATTTCAATAACTCCTTGGATCTAACATTTAACAAAATACCAAAAGAGCAAATCTTCCACTGTGTTTGTTTATCCTAGCAGCCTTCCTCCCTCAAACAATCCCACAGTTGCTAGCTTGTGCAGTGCTCTCGATTTCCAAGCCTTTTCCAAAGTGAGCTATGGAGATTTCACAAAGCTGTTGGTAAAGCATGAATAAACAACAACAAAACAGCTTTATTTTCAAAATTTACACACACGCAAAAAAAATTCCATATTTGCTTCCAAGGACCAAAAGTGTGGAATTCACTTGAAAAGAATATGAAATCATGTTCTTAAAAAAATTCAAAGAAAATATTAAAGATGATCTGGCAAGTAAATATTAATTCTTGATCTCTTTCTTTTTCACTCTGATCCCTCAATTTGTCAAATACAGTACAATAGTAGTATCTTTTGCTTTGTACGATTTATTTGCTGCTTTAAGCTTGATTGATTTGTTGACTAACGTTAGATTGATATTAATGTGTTATTAATGTGCATGTTGTGTGTTGAGTAGTTTGGGCGTGTTTTCTGACCCAAATATATGTATTGTAATTTATCTCTTGTAATTTGGCTTCCTTAAAGTCCTTTAACTCTTAAGTTGTTTTAGGAAGCCATTACCCCTTTCTCTGTTTAATTTCTTTGTTTGTAAAATTCGTTGTTGTGTTAAAAGGGTAAATAAAGTTATTAGGGCCGTTTATACGAGAAAATAAGCCGCGGCTTACTCTGGCCACGGCTTACATAAGACGCGAACACTCCGTATAAATGGTTCAAAATCTACGTTCATGGCTTTCTCAAGCTGCGGCTTATGCTGGCCTAGGAGTTTTTACTCGTATAAATGGTTCCTTTCACGTCTTATGTAAGCCGCGGCTTATTTTCTCTCGTATAAACAGCCCTATTGTTGTTGTTGGATAAATTATAAGTACAATTGGAAAGACATTCAAAAACAACAAGAACAGGAACTAATAACAATAAAGTAAGGAAGTACAAGAAAAACGACAATTAGATTTGAGTATCTAATTAATGTCAATAAAACTTCACTTGCATTATTGCTTCCAGGTACACTAGCAAGGCAGATGCCGTTTATGCCATATCACTGAAGTGGCCTTCAAATAGCACGCTAATTCTTACTAAACCCATTCCTACATCGGGAACAACTGTCACCATGCTGGGCTTACCAGATGTCAAGCTCTCGTGGAAGCCCCTGTCATATTATACTGGACTGGTGATTAGTGTTCCACGTCTGACTATTGATGAGTTGCCTTGTCAGTGGGCCTGGGTGTTTAAAATGACTGACATAGAGTGAGATTTACTGGTAGTAGCCTAATTAGGTTTGTCATAGCCGAGTTCAATGAAGATGTCAGGCAAAAGCTATCGCAGTGTCAACTACTTCACCAGATTTTCACCAGCATTAATAAATGTTTTGTAACTATTATTTTATTTAGCATACCGGTATCATGTAGTATGCAGTATGCAGTGGTCTCTATAGTTTATTTGTTACTTACTTTGTTTTCTAATTTTGCTTTGGGGAATTATTTGTATGATATTTGAATTGGGTGGTTCCCTTCAAAATAATTTACTTTGAGGTGTGTACAGTAAAATAAATTTCATTGAATTTTGTAGATATTAGTGTGGCAATACAAAGTTTGTGAAGTTTTTGACATAGCCTGTGTAGCTGGCGGTTTTGTTTCTCTTTACCCTCCTCCTGGATGCTTCCCAACAAAACCGCCAGCTACACGTGCTAATTTCGACTATACCCAAATTCACCTCAAGTGAATCAGTAACTATTGTTTAGCATGGGGATGCGGTGTAGTAGTACTTTGCACACTGGGCTTTTGATTCAGGTCAGTGTTTGAAGGTTTCAAGGGAAGAGAAGTTCCAGCACCCGACAAGTAGCCTGACTTCTGGCTGTATATTTATTGTGGTCTCATTCGCTCAGAAGCCCTTCAAGCTAATCCAGCCAGAGATAGACCACCACACCGGGGACTACGTCCCCTACTCTTTTCGAACAGTGTGTGAGTTCTTTAACGTCCAACAGATTATTAGGAACAAGTGTTGTGAGACGGGGCCAACGGTTTATCGTCCTTATCCGAGAAGGCTAGAAAGTCTAAACATTTGCAGATGTCATTACAAAGGCAGCACTTTCTCCTCAATTATTGGTGCTCTACCACTGAACTAACCGGTCGGCGGTGTTTCTAGGCGTAACCCTGGCTGGTATGTTTTTCTTTGCTCTGCATTTTCCTTGGTTAATGTTCCACCATCTCTGATAAATACCAATGATAAAGCAGTGAGCCAATCAGGGCCGGGTTGTTCGAAAGCCGATTAACCCTAATCCAAGATTAAAACTTAACCAAGGAGTTTATTTCTCTATCCACGAACGTTGTTCACCGCTGATATTCTGCAAAATCTTAGATTAGGGAATGTCTATCATGAAAAACAAAAAGCAATAAAAGAAACTTCCATCGAAACTTAAAAACTGCAACCAAAGTTTAGGCTAATCCTGGATTACGTAAATCGGCTTTCGAACAACCGGGCCAACACTAAGCAATTACACGCAGCCGGCGCAAAGCGCGGGAAAATGCGCGCGTGCAAGTCGCGATTGGTTTTGATTTTGGTTTTGGTTCTCATTGGTTGACTAAGTGGCGCGAGTTTTACTGGCCAATCACAGAGCGAAGCAATGCAAAACCGTAATTACTTTCGACACTCAATGGAAAACCGCTCTATACTGCTGGGAGTGATGTTGTGACACATTAACATCTCATCCTGGGGAGGGGATACACCCGTTCACCTCACCTCACTGAAACTTGGGGGGTGCTTAACCATTTACGCGTAAAACCAAGAAATTCCTGTTTCCATATGGAAAGTTCGGGTTGGTTAGAGTTATGCACCCTTCCTTTTGTACATCATCCAGATCCCATTTAAGGGCAAACTAAACCATTTGTTAAATGGGGTTAGTTTCTATATATCGGGCCCTAACAGGGGCTCCTGGCCCTAAGCGATCTGTTTAGATCACTGATTGCTTCACGTGTACCTACGCAAATGTGTATCTGTTGCATCACCTGTACATTATACGAAACAGGAAGGCGACAAGGCGACCGATTCCGAGAACATCTACTTGATGTTGAGAAAGATGACAAAGACGCATCCAAACCATTCACCCGGCATTTTAATCTCCCAAACCATTCCAAATATCACGTCTATCTGCGGCCTTTTCCTACATCAAGGTACCACGGAAAGCAGTAAAATTCTAGAACAAAAATTCATCTTTCTTTTCATTCAATTAATTTATTCCTGTTTTTCACGTTACCACGTTACCACCAATAGCATAGCTCTATCTTCTGTATATAAACCATACACAACGATGACACGACCCACAATTCCTCGATTCGCTCTGTCGAAGGGGTAACGCTCGAAACGTCAGCTTTTTGAATCTCTTTACGGTGGTCAAGTTATATTATCAACTCCGTTGATAAACCAAATTTTCGTAAATCATCTGATGCTTGTGTTGAAATTTTCAACCAGGCTACAATTGTTCAAAGAGCGGATAACTCTATCCAGCGGATAAAATGCATCAGTTGCGACAATTTATCCGCTGGATAGAGTTATCCGCTCTTTGAACAACTGGGGCCTGGCGGACAACTAGTACACATTTATCCGCTAGATAGTTATTTTGCAATAGATGGCATTGTCGGCTCTTTGACCAACTGGGGCCAGATTAGTTTGTGTGAACGGTAAGCACCCTTGGTGTAGCTCCACCTTCAATTGGGCCACCCTACCTTACCTTATTTCTTGAAGTCTCCTTTTTCAAAGCGTAAAGACACCCCTTTTCTGTACCCCCCCCCCCCCCCCCCACCACAAATTAATCGGCCGCCTTGACCACCTTAACCCTGAACTTGCCAGAATCGGCGGTGAAAATCACAAATGACTGACTCTGTTTTGAAAAATCCAGCTTGATTTATTTCTTGTATTATACTAATTTCTACGATCAAGAATTAACTTCGCTGCTTTGTTGTGTAGGGTTTGGAGATTTTTTCCAACTCAATTAAATGAACGCAATTTTAAAAAAATGTGCACCCAAACTCATGTAAACTTACGCATGCAAACTTTGTAAAGGGCATGCAAACTCAAGAAGATGCATGTACACTTTATCAATGCAAAGAAAATCATATAAAAGGCTCCAAACGTAACAAAAGGCACAAATTTTATAAAATAGCTGCAAACTTAAGAAACGCAAAACTGGCAGATATGATGAAATGCAAACGCAAACTTAATAAAATGGAGAACTTACAAACGTAATGAAAATTGTTTCAAACTAAATATTGCTACAAACTCAATAAAGTGACTACAAACATAATGAAATGAAGGACCGTACCGCTAAACGCCCTTAAACAGTTCAGAAGTGAAGCGCCAGGCAAGCTGAGCGCAGAACCACGTGAACGTGCATTATGTTTGTAGCCGCCATAAACGTTTGTGTGCATTTTATGCAGAAGATAAAATATGTAACGCCCATACAGATATCACTATCCCGCGGGTTTACAGAGGTGTGCATGTGCGTTTAAGTTAGTTTCAGTAGTTTCACTAGCAACCTTTGCGGTTTCCCAGGTACCATGGTATGGAATCCCAAAAGTATGGGTTCCCAAGTCTCCACTGATTAAAATCAGTAGGTAAAGGGGGAATTTTGGTGTATGCAAGGGAAGGTGGTTGTGAACAGAAAATAAGATCATTAGTAAAATAGTTAGCTTGGTAAGGGGTTATATTGAACAAGAGACCTCTGCAACGCAGCACTCTCAAGCTCAACAATTAGTGTTAAAGTAACAAAACCAACTAAAACCTAGCAGAAATGTTAGATTAAAATTCCAGAGAAAGCCGCATCGAGGGAGTAATTTGGTGAGGGGCAAAATATGTGAAGGGATTAGGGTTAGCTGACTATTGGAAATGGAGAATGGGGAATTTCGTATAATTTTATGGGGATTAGGACTAGTAGTTTTAAATAGAGGGGTGAAGAAAATAAAATAAATAGAGGGAATTTGGGAGGTGGAAACTCATTATAGGGGTTAGGGTTAT
Source organism: Pachyseris speciosa (assembly GCA_016490735.1). NCBI lineage: Eukaryota > Metazoa > Cnidaria > Anthozoa > Scleractinia > Pachyseridae > Pachyseris > Pachyseris speciosa. The sequence goes on along the minus strand of JAEMWC010000042.1, from coordinate 576,169 downwards.
GTTGAGCGAGAGACCTCTGCAATACAGCACTCTCGAGCTCAATTTGACGTACATTATGATAATGATGAGTATTACACTCAGGGACAGGGTTAGCTAGACATGGGGAGGGGGAAACTCCCTTTTGAAGGATAAGACATATTTAGTTTGGGGAGGGGCAATGCTGATTAGGGTTAGCTAATTTTGGGGGAGGGGAAACCCTTTATACGGATTAGGCCTATTTAGTTTGGGGAGGGGCAATGCTGATTAGGGTTAGCTAATTTTGGGGGAGGGGGGAACTCTGTACAAGGATTAGGACTGTTTAGGTAGGGGAGGGGCAAGGCTGATTAGGGTTAGCTAATTTTGGGGAAGGGGGAACTCTGTACAAGGATTAGGACTGTTTAGGTAGGGGAGGGGCAATGCGGTTTAGGGTTAGCTAATTTTGGGTAAGGGGACACCCTGTATACGAATTAGGCCTATCTGGTTTAGGGAAGGGGCAATGCTGTTAGGGTTAGCTAATTTTGGCGAGGGGAAACCCCATATACGGATTAGGACTGTTTAGGTAGGGGAGGGGCAATGCTGATTAGGGTTAGCTAATTTTGGGGAAGGGGGAACTCTGTACAAGGATTAGGACTGTTTAGGTAGGGGAGGGGCAATGTGGTTTAGGGTTAGCTAATTTTGGGTAAGGGGACACCCTGTATACGAATTAGGCCTATCTGGTTTAGGGAAGGGGCAATGCTGTTAGGGTTAGCTAATTTTGGGGTAGGGGAACTCTGTATACGGATTAGGCCTATTTAGTTTGGGGAGGGGCAATGCTGATTAGGGTTAGCTAATTTTGGGGAGGGGAAACCCCATATACGGATTAGGACTGTTTAGGTAGGGGAGGGGCAATGCTGTTTAGGGTTAGCTAATTTTGGGGTAGGGGAACTCTGTATACGGATTAGGCCTATTTAGTTTGGGGAGGGGCAATGCTGATTAGGGTTAGCTAATTTTGGGGAGGGGAAACCCCATATACGGATTAGGACTGTTTAGGTAGGGGAGGGGCAATGCTGATTAGGGTTAGCTAATTTTGGGGAAGGGGGAACTCTGTACAAGGATTAGGACTGTTTAGGTAGGGGAGGGGCAATGTGGTTTAGGGTTAGCTAATTTTGGGTAAGGGGACACCCTGTATACGAATTAGGCCTATCTGGTTTAGGGAAGGGGCAATGCTGTTAGGGTTAGCTAATTTTGGGGTAGGGGAACTCTGTATACGGATTAGGCCTATTTAGTTTGGGGAGGGGCAATGCTGATTAGGGTTAGCTAATTTTGGGGAGGGGAAACCCCATATACGGATTAGGACTGTTTAGGTAGGGGAGGGGCAATGCTGTTTAGGGTTAGCTAATTTTGGGGTAGGGGAACTCTGTATACGGATTAGGCCTATTTAGTTTGGGGAGGGGCAATGCTGATTAGGGTTAGCTAATTTTGGGGAGGGGAAACCCCATATACGGATTAGGACTGTTTAGGTAGGGGAGGGGCAATGCTGTTTAGGGTTAGCTAATTTTGGAGTAGGGGGAACTCTGTATACGGATTAGGCCTATTTAGTTTGTGAAGGGGCAAGGCTGATACGGGTTAGCTAATTTGGGGGAGGGGAAACCCTGTATACGGATTAGGCCTATTTAGTTTGGGAAGGGGCAAGGCTGTTTAGGGTTAGCTAATTTTGGGGAAGGGGACACCCTGTATACGAAGTAGGCCTATCTGTTTTAGGGAAGGGGCAATGCTGTTAGGGTTAGCTAATTTTGGGGTAGGGGGGACTCTGTATACGGATTAGGCCTATTTAGTTTAGGGTAAATTAATTTAGTGTAGGGGAAATGCTTGATTAGGGAGAAGTTGAAACTATATACGGGGTTAGCTGGCTTTTGGGAAGAGAGAACTAACGTGTATAATTCATTTCTCATAGGTAGATGTAGATTACAAAAGAAAAGAAAGGAAAAGTGAAAGAAAATTTAGATTGCAGTAAAGAAGAGTTTCCGGTCGGAAAGTTGAAAAGGATGCATCGGCACCAAGGCTCCTTGTAGCTGTGAGTCTTCAGGGGCAAAGCACAACTGAGCGAGGATGTTTCTAACCTGGTACCAGGTCAATGCCCGACATCCCCTGTGCCGAGTCCTTGTCGAAGAAAAATTGTGAGAGAAGAAACAAAGATAGTCTCAAGAGGGGAGGAAAAACAGGAGAGATAAATATTTGTATATACGATGGTGATTATGTTAATGGTGTCGGAATGTAAGCTTAATTAAAAACGAGGAAAGACTGAAAACCATAAGAGACAAAGTCAAACTTTCATGGACTGCGACTACGCGACAAGGAGTCAGTTTGTCAAGGGGGAGAAAAAAATGTTAAAACGGAGTATATAGAAAAAGGAGATTGAAATAAAAACTTACGTAGTATTTCGTTATTGATGTCGTAACCGTAGTACGTAGTAAAACTGTAATTGTCTCCACGTGAAAAGCAGTTTATACCTTAAAAACCATTTTCGTGGCTGTAGCGAGTGAAATAAAAAACTTTTAAAATTGACGCCAGCGATGGCGTGAGCCAGTGACGTGTTGTATATGATGCGCGCAAGGATTCTGGGATCGTAACGCTGTGGAACATTGTTGACATGTCTGGGAAATCTGTGCCGATGATAGGATGAACGGTTATATTCTAAAAGTGTTTAAAAGATGAAGCTGATGTTTCAAAAGCATACTTGAGAGCAGAGCAGAATGAACAATCAGTGAATGGATTGTCGGAGATACGATCAAAGGATTTTCCTAGTCCATTGGAGCTTGGTGTATTAAAATCTTCTTCAAGGAGCGTATGAGTTGTATCTTTTGATGCTGGAGTTTTTTTCTTCGGCGGTATTTTGCTTCCCTTCCTGTATTTCTTTGTGTTTTCTTAAAGTCAGCGGCTTGATAATGTTTAGTCATATTTGTTCTAAAATAATAACAGAGAAGGAGAGAAGGGTGTGTAAGGAGAAATAAAATAGTGTTAAGATAATTTTGTTTGTGGAGAAAGAATAGAAATTGTCATAAGTTATCTAGACTAACAGTTATATAGAAAAGGGCTAATTGCCAAAGCCTAATTGAAAATGGACTGATGACAGGATATAAAATGGTCTGAGTGAAAATGGACAAAGTCTAATAAAGAATGGACAAAGGAGGATATATATATATATACATATACATAAACCTGAGGCAAACTCTGTATAAAGTAAAGTGTGTTAGTATAAGAACTATAAAAATGAACAAAATAACCTGTGGTGATGGAAGTGTATGGACACCTGTACCATGCAAAGTGTTGACTAGGATCAAAAGTTGTATCCCTACTGTAGATACCATCATATTGCGTTTAAGTTAGTTTCAATAGTTTCACTAGCAACCTTTGTGGTTTCCCAGGTTCCCAAGTCTCCACTGATTAAAATCAGTAGGTAAAGGGGGAATTTTGGTGTATGCAAGGGAAGGTGGTTGTGAGCAGAAAATAAGATCATTAGTAAAATAGTTAGCTTGGTAAGGGGTTATATTGAACGAGAGACCTCTGCAACGCAGCACTCTCAAGCTCAACAATTAGTGTTAAAGTAACAAAACCAACTAAAACCTAGCAGAAATGTTAGATTAAAATTCCAGAGAAAGCCGCATCGAGGGAGTAATTTGGTGAGGGGCAAAATATGTGAAGGGATTAGGGTTAGCTGACTATTGGAAATGGAGAATGGGGAATTTCGTATAATTTTATGGGGATTAGGACTAGTAGTTTTAAATAGAGGGGTGAAGAAAATAAAATAAATAGAGGGAATTTGGGAGGTGGAAACTCATTATAGGGGTTAGGGTTATGTTGAGCGAGAGACCTCTGCAATACAGCACTCTCGAGCTCAATTTGATGTACATTATGATAATGATGAGTATTACACTCAGGGACAGGGTTAGCTAGACATGGGGGAGGGGGAAACTCCCTTTTGAAGGCGTGTACGGTCGTTTCGTTCCTTGCCGTTTTAAATTGATAACTCGAATTTCTGCTGTAAATAAGCTTATTGTTTGAACAGAGGTCTCAAAGAACGTAAATTGCCGTATTAGTATTATTGCGTTATTACATATCACACATTCGGAAACCTGGTTTCAGAAGATTCTCTTTTCCTTCAGAAGGAGGGCAATGAACGTGATTGGTAGACGTTTGATGGAAAGTTTTTTTTAATGATACGTGTGGTCTATTAAAGATTGTGATCGTCAAAGTTCCGTATCTAACAAAGTTTCCATCCGTGTTCGCATAAGAGCGCCACGAGAGATTTTGGGGAGAGGGACATGTTTGAGACAAACTTCTTGATCTGCTGCCGCTGCTTAGCTTTTAACGCTTTCGCGGAACGAAACTACCGGATACCCGTAAGGATACTTCACAAATTAATGTGATCACGTAATCTGAAGCCACTCAAAGGGCACTAAGGTCACAAGGTAGCGGGCATTACCCCTTAAATCTACCAAAGCAAAGATTGAGCCCAAGCATAGGCAGCCATGGACAGCTGTTTCGGCCTTGTTAGGCCTCATCAGCATGGCATAGCTAGTATCCACATATCAATAAAACAAGCAATGAAAGCGTAAAGCTTGTGGGATGTGGCTGGAGTGACAAGGATACTTCACAAATTAATGTGATCACGTAAGCTGAAGCCACTCAAAGGGCACTAAGGCCACAAGGTAGCGGGCATTACCCCTTAAATTGACCGGTAGAGAAAGAGTTAATCCCCACCATGACCACTGTTTTGTAATTATTAAAGAAATCTAATCTCAAGACAACAGAAGTCTCGTAGTATAAAACATAGCAATCCGTTTTAACCTCGTATGCTCGCGTAGTTTTACTATGCTTTTTCGGATTGCTGGAATCGACGCAGCACCGAAAGTTGTTTTTATGAAGGAAGTCATCGCGTTTGGCACCCGCTCGGTAAAAAAATGCGACGCAATCGATGGTCTTTGTCTCGATGACCTAACCCTCCATGTTGACCGTGCCTATGGTACACGTGGTGGTCTGGTGAGGACAGTGGCTTTTTGTCTGGCCAGAAAATCAGTGATCGCTTCCGGCAATTCTACTTTTCAATAAAAACCTGGATCTAGAAACTGCAAAACTTCATAAAAGTCACCTTCTTGATTTGTTGTTTACACGCAAAACGAAAAATACTATACCTTTCTTGCCGATTTCACTCGCGTTTATAAAACCTTAAAATGAAGTGCCTTTTTCTGTCAGATAAGTGGAGTATTTTTAGGATTTCTCTCTGTATTGCGTAAGTCAGTTTTCTCAAGTCATTGTTATATTTCGCTTAATGCGAAAAAGTCAAAACGAGAAAAATTCTCGAGTTTTTTCAGCTTTTCGCCGTTTTCATCAAAACAGAAAAATGTCGACTCTTTTTTCGTTCGGCCTTCTTGATTGACAGCTGTCAAAAAATGGCGCGAAGCTCAGATCAGAATCGTCGCATTCGGCCGTTCTTGTCTTCTGTAGCTGTAAAGATGTCGAACTGCGTTAAGATTAAGATTAAGATTAATGAAAAAGTTATGAGGCTTAGGTCTTCGACTTTAACGGTGGGAAACCTAGCTATGATTTTCAAACTTGATGTAAATCAAGGGATTTACATTTGTAGTGAAGAAGAAGGAGAGATAATTATACCAACAGAAACAGGGTTTTTCAACGTAGAAGACTATGACAAGACTACGTCGTGAACGGAGAGCCAACGCGGCCCGCATCCTCGAGGAGCTCTGCGGAACTACTTTCGCCGTGTAATTCGCTGGGAATTCCCCTGTCTTACCAGAGAACAGCGTCACTGAGAACAAATCTAAACCCTCCACCTGGCCAGATGTCTAGTACGCAAACCTTGCTGCGGCCGAGCTTCACCTCCGGCTCAAGAAAGGTTCAATCAACATCATGGAAGAAGTGCTGTCGCTTGTAGAAGTGGACGTCGTTCCATCTGGCGCAGTAAACGAGAAATTTCAAGTCCATCTGAGTTTGACCGAAGAAACCGCGTCGGTGGATGAGGTTCAAAAGATGTTGGAACAACAACTGGGTTTCGACGTAATTCTCCTTGATGCAAAACATCTGCCGGTTATGTCCGGGGAGACTACCAAAGGTGAGCTAAGTTATAAGCTTAAATGTTAAGAGGTTCAGTCGACTGAGCTAGGTTTTTATTTTAATTTGTCTCGTAAAGTAGAACAGTTAAGGATTGCTTTTATTGTTTTTAATGTGTCTCTAATCGGGGTAGTTTTAATGAGCAAACTTCTTTGAGGGTTTCACAGAAACCCCCGCATCAGAACCCAGGCAATCTAATCAGCTACAAGGCAAAAGCAGTAGTTCTTCCACTCAAGAAAGTATTGAAGAAGCTGCCAGAATGCTCAAGGCAATATTTAAGTGCTCAATTTGTCTTAATCATTGTAAGCTACCAGCAGCAGCATGTTCCACTTGTTATGCCGTAATTGGTTGTGTGCATTGTCTAGAGCAGTGGATTGAGTCAAGCACCTCTTTGGCCAAGTGTCCACTGTGTCGCACAAGTGCTGACTACGCGGTTATTCCAATGGTGCGAGAAATTGCCAATATCCTGGGGCAATCAGTCCCTAGAGGCAATGAAAACGTAAAGCTTGTGGGATGTGGCTGGAGTGACAAGGATATACCTCACAAATTAATGTGATTTGGTAAGCTGAAGCCACTCTAAAGGCACTAAGGCCACATGGTAGCGGGCATTACCCCTTAAATCTACCAAAGCAAAGATTGAGCCCAAGCATTAGCAGCCATGGACAGCTGTTTCGGCCTTGTTAGGCCTCATCAGCATGGCATAGCTAATGCTCAGGCTCAAGTACCCACATATCCATAAAACAAGCAGTGAAAACGTAAAGCTTGTGGGATGTGGCTGGAGTGACAAGGATATACCTCACAAATTTAGAGGCAATGCTCTAGTGGAAAATGACGCAAGTGACACGGACACCATCCCTTATGGCCGTGGAGATGAAGAGTATCGTTCAGATGAAGACTTTGAACTTGCCCCGGTGTTGTAATAATAACTGTTTTATTCTTCATCTCGAAAAACTATCACATGTTTAAGTGGAATGTTGCGTTATTTGAGAACGTTTTCGTAAGGCTCCTTTCTTACTTAAGTAAACTTGATAACAAAAATTTCAGCATTTATTTAGTTTAACACTAAAATAAAATAGAAGACTACTTTTTGGTTGCGAAAAAAGTAACTCGTTGACATTATGATATGTTTTAGTTGGGTTAAACTCAGCCATAAACTGTTTATTCTTAAATCACAGAAAAGTCAAGGCGACAAATTTCTAGTAATGTTAATAAGGGACAAAACAGCGGACGTCATCAAGGACCCATCTCCATTTATTATGTTGCTGTAAATTTCGTCGAAAGTAGGATTATGCCGAATAAATTCTGTTTCACGTTGGTTTAAAAGTGCGTCATTGCCTGCCAATGGATCGAACCCAAAAGATGAATCGCGTGTTATAGTGCCTCCAGCATCAGTGTACATTTGTATAGCATCTTCGACGCTTGGTATCATAGCTGAATTTACTGGATAGACTCTACTTGTCCTCTGTGCAACCATATCTGGAATTCGATCGCTGTTTCCTTTCCAAAAAAAAAGAGAAAAGTGTTATTTACGCGTTGGACAATTGCACTTGAATGGGTTCCTATTTTCTTCTTGCTAAAAATAGTACTCACCATAACATTTATTTCATCAGTGGTTACTTTTTTTTCTCATATTTTGTTTCAGTTATGATGGTAAAAGGACTTTTCGTCTTTCAATTAATTCTGTCTGTGGTCATACCTGTGAATAACAAACCACCGGGGACTCCTATTACGTGGCCTCCGATTCTGTAAAGTAGTCGTTCGATTGAAGATCAAATTCGACCCCCTTATTTATATCCTTAATCACAATCATAATCATTTTATGTTGGTTATTTCAGAATTCAACTCAGTGAATCAAGCATAAAACGGGAGAGCGAAATTCCATAGCTGATGATTATTATTATTATTTGACTGCATTTCTCACCTTCAATGGAATGCGAATTCCAGGATGCCACTACCCTCCTAAGTCCGATTTCATCTACATTCATTGTTACGAAGGATACGCAAAATTGTACAACAGGATCAAAGAGGTTTATCATCAAGGCATTTTCCATTCTTACGAGCACATCTTTGATCGGGTAAGCGACACGTTGATTGACCTCTGGCCACTTGCGTTCTGCAGGCAAATTCTGAAGAAAAAATGTGACACCCAATGAGTACAACATAAAATCGCAATGTAACATTTGTAGAGATTACTACACATATTTTCACAGTTACGCGCCCCTTTTCTCCATTTATGTTTAAACACTAACGGCAGGGGCTTTTTTAGAGTAGAGTAAAAAAGGAAATGGGACAGGTTACTTACTTGCCTAGATTGTGTCTGAACAAATGGTTCACACCTCAGGTTTCCTCTTTCGTTTCTCAAGAGATTTTGTACGAAAAGCATCAGGCAAGCCTCAGTACCATAGTCGACCCTAACCGTGTCCCAAATACCCTCGTGAAGAAGGATCTCCCTGCAAGCAATAATTTAAGCTGAATATGACAACGGAATCGCAAGTTACCAAATAAAAATTTGCTATACTCTGCAACTCTGAAAAGTTATGTCACAACGCCAATATCCCAGGATATCAAATCGGGGTATCAAATTTTGTTCCATCGAACAAAATCGAACATGTGTTAACAAACCTGAAGTGTGCATAAATAATGACTGCATTCTTCTTCGGCATGGAGAACCAGCTTGACAATTTTTGAGCTGCAACCGTCGCTTAATGCATAAAACGTACATCCATACATCCCTAGTTTTTCATTTTGATCACAGTGTAGCTTGTTTCCATGGTAGGGAGCGTAATACGGAACCGGATTTCTTCTACGCACGGTATCTTCCCTTCGTCGTGCATGATTGACTGGATTCACTCTTCGCAAAGATTTTGATACCTGTTTTCCGCTTAGTGTCAAGCCTTTGCTACGAACAAAGCCAGTCATCATTTTACGACCATAGGTTGGCCCGACCTGGAATAAAACCAAACTTATTTCCACCAACATTTTATAAATTTATTTCACAACGAATGAAATGTAGGGAGCTTACCTCGCTAACGCAATCTTGAATGATGGCATCTACCTCGGCGTCATTCATTTTAGTTATGCCATGTTTGGAACAGAATAAGCGCAAGTTTCTTTCCGAGAAGCCTCTTCGTACTTCCGGAAAATTTTGCTTGAATAAATTGCTGATCTCCGTGTATGTTCTGTTTCCTTTTACTAGGCTCCTTACTACGTCGACATTACTTTCGAAATACTCCATAATATAAGAAGGCGCCAAATTCAAATACAGGACAGACAAATTAATGCAGCAAAAATGTCCAAGCCGAGCGAGTATTTCATTTCGCGCCATTTTTTGACAGCTGTCAATCAAGAAGGCCGAACGAAAAGAAGTCGACATTTTTCTGTTTTGATGAAAACGGCGAAAAAGCTGAAAAAACTCGAGAAATTTCTCGTTTTGACTTTTTCACATTGCGTGAAATATAACGATGACTTGCGAATACAGAGAGAAATCCTAAAAATACTCCACGTTATCTGACAGAAAAGGCGCTTCAGTTTCAGGTTTTATAAACGCGAGTGAAATCGACAAGAAAGGTATAGTATTTTTCGTTTTGCGTGTAAACAACAAATCAAGAAGGTGACTTTTATGAAGTTTTGCAGTTTCTAGATCCAGGTTTTTATTGAAAAGTAGAATTGCCGGAAGCGATCACTGATTCCAGAAGCCGAGATCCTGGGGTCCTAGAGTTTTCTGGAGTCCATACATTGTAAGTCAAAGATGTGTTAGCCCTTTAACTACCAAGCATTTTGCCGAAAAACACCTTTTGAAGCTCGTCGAACCATTTTCTGGCCAGAATCTAGCTAAAAAGAACCAAAACTGCCCCCAAAAAACTGCTGGTGGAGCTCCTCGCGCCCATGATATTAGCTTTCCAAGTTCGGCCATGCACCAGGTTGAAAAGTTTCACTGTCCCCTCTCTTTCTACCTTTCGCTTTTCTTGTCTCGCTTTCTTTTTCTCTCGCTGGGCATTTTCGTTCAGTGGGAAAACATTTGTGGAAAACTTTTAGGATCATAGGATTAGATGGAAGGAAGTGCAGGTGGGTAGTGGGACAAGATTTTCATTAAAAGTTTCGGCTCAACATCACATGATTTTTTTCGCGTTTTCTCCGGCCTGTTTGATGGAATCGCGCTCATTCGGGTATGGTTTGTAAGATCTCTTCCCCCTACACACGCTACATGTAAAAGTTGTCCATGAGCATTAAATCTGGTGACGTCACAAGCGGTACAAGGGAAGTGGTTCTGCGCGGCCGCTTTTGGCCGGTGTGGTAGTCAATAGTACTCAATTTGGCATCTTATGGGCAAATTGGGTTGTTTTATGCTCAAAGGTGGTTTTTTTTTTCAGAAAATTGTGTCCTTTGCTTAATCTAGTCTAGTTCTAAGGTCAGGCAGAAAAAATTGAAGCAGACCGCCAAGTTAAGTTCCGCGATCCGCACTTCAAAACAAACAAAATCCATAATCCGCGCTGAAATATTGAAGAAATCCGAGATCCGCTGAGTGTTCAAAATGTATCCTCAAAATCCGAAATCCGAGTAGTTTCTTTACCCAAATCCGCCGATCCGCGAACCTATTCACCCCCCTCGTATCGGATTCGTCACGAATGCGGAACAATTTCCTCTAGTGTAAACCTAGTCTTCATCTTAGGGCGCATTTTTTTTGTAGGAGTTGGAAGGGGTAATCGTTTGAAGAGTTTTGGCGGGAAATCGTGCGCGGCCCGCCGAGACTGTGATGTGTTGCTGGAATCTGCGAATTTTTGGCGGGGTTCTCTTGATTTTGAGAGGAGTGGAAGCGGGTTTTATTCGGAAAATGTTGAGTCAAAAGATGGGTGCTCGAGATGTAGACAGTATTCTTTTACTTTGCTCCTTGCTAGGAAATTGGCAACAACAAAACATAGTTCCTTGGAGGAAAATGTTGCTGCTATACCGTGGTTGAAAAATGGAGATTTTTTTAAAATTGTTGGACTTGTCAGAGGAATCGAAATCATGTTGTTTTCCCTAGTGACTGACTCCTTTAGGAGAGCAAGCAAGAGCGGCTCCAACACCTGCTACTAATCAATACTAATTAGGCTCGAAGATGTCGCGATCTAGTGGCCACACAGAGGGATGGGATGTACACGCCCTCACAACGGAAACTTTTCTCGGCATCTACTCTCTATAAGCTTAATTGCAGATAAGACTTAAGTTCTTTGCAGTTTTTTTTTTTCAGACCTCAGCATCGTAACAGGTGCCACTGCCCTCTTTTGTATCCTCTATCGTAAACTCTTCATTTTTTTGTATTTCCTTTTATTTTTTCAGTCCTCGCGAATCGATCCCTGTTTTTGAGAACACGAGAATCATCTGTGGAGCAAGGCAGAGAATAAGGCCTGAAAAAAGAATTCAGGCTTTTTGAACAGGGGTTCGGGATCCATGAGCTCTGTGATAGCCCATACCGGTGCAGTGCTCTACCAGCTGAGCTAAAAATGAAGCGGGGAGTTGTTGGTACATTCGAAAGAAAAATCGAGGCAAAAAAAAAAAACCCTGAATTAATTGCCCAAATGAAGAGCCTATATCAGGCTATGTAGGTGATAAATATGATATTCATTTTACGATATCAAGCTAGATGGGTTTTGGAGTTTCTGCGAGCAGTAACTCCTAATGAAGTTTCTTTGTTGCTTCATGGGGATATAACAACTTGTGTGAGAAGCGTCTGGTTCACTGCTGAGTGAGTTGCACTGTAAAAGCATACTGAGAATACTGGAATGAACACGAAGCAAAAAATTCACAGCACTTTAGCAACCAAGTTTCGAAAGGAATATACTACTTGTATGAGATTCAGCGAGGCTCCGCGGAAATTCGAAGCTCTTATTTACATTAAGCAAGCAGTACTACGTCGCGTTGCACGAAACGTTTATAATCTTTTTCTCTTCGGTGAAGTGGCAGAAGTGGGTACGTCATGCCATATGTTAAAGAAATAAGAGATTTGCTTCTTCTTTCCCACGGCGTAAATTTTTGTATTAAAAACTTTAAGACAAAGTAGCATTTTTTTTGTGTGTAGTCCGAGGCCGTTTTTTAGTTTTGCAACAGAATAAACGCTCATATTCGATGAAAATCGGGAGTTTGGTCAGTTTGCGGGGTGATAAAGTCTAAACAACTGATCATTTGGCAAAAGATGGTTTATTTCAACCATAGTCCGGGATTTGAGAAAGTTGTAGAATTTCAAAGCATCGATCCATTTGGAACGATATTTGGTAAACCCGTCAGCAAAGGGTTAAGAATGAAGCAAACCCGAAAAAAAAAAAACCCGGAGAGAACCGGGGTGAAACAAAAGCCAGAAAACAGTGTTCGCAGGCTAATGTGGGAAGATCCAAACGACGACTAACCGCCATGGAAAAACAGAAAATTTCGTTTAGCTGGGTATTTACGCGCTACTATTTTAGATGGTGCAATTACAGGATCGAGAACCTCAAAAACCATACCTTGTCCCGCGACACATTTCGTCAATTTTTATACTTGGGAAGGTTTGACGATCGTAAGGCCTACCACAGGCAGACAATCCGAACTGCGTGACGTCACGCACCCTATTTGATCTCATACATTCTCTCTATTTTGAAACGGCTAGACCCGGGGGAGGGGGCACTCCCTATAATGGCCCACACGGGGAGGCTCCACCCGCAAGGGGTACCTTCTTCACGCTTCAGTTATATGAAAGGGTAGGGATTTAACGAGTCGAAGTATATGAATGGGTAGGGAAATCTGTCATTGAGCTACATGTATTTAAAAGGGCCTTTCATTAAAATATTTCGAACACACATACGTTATGACTGTACTGTTTTAATTTATTGAACGCTATGTGCAAATGACAAGAAGACTTCGTGTCTTAGGTATACGAAAGGGGTACTATTTGTCAATGGAAGGCATACGAAAGGGGTACCTTTTCTGTCAAAAATGGTATATAAAAAGGTACGGGGTCGGACCTTGAGGCGGAGCCTCCTCGTATTAATTTTTTTTCAGTAACCCCCACTCCCCCCGGGGCGACTAGACTCAACTGATCGGAAGAAATGTTCCGTAAAATACTAAGAGCGTAAGGTAAGTGTTCAGTTCAATGTTGGCTGTTTAGCGGATAAAAAAAAGCACGAAAATTGTCCCTCATTTTGTCTTGTTTCGGTTCAACATTGACCCAACATTAGGCATGAATAGATTGTGCTAGTAAATCCAGCAAAAGTTGCTTGAAAATACACCCAAAAGTTGCTCTTAAGTTGCTCAAAAATTTAAAAGTTGCCACCCAAATTTAGAAAAGTTGCTTACTTTTGAAAGTCATTTTGTTCTAGATTACTAATCAAAACATGACGTTGTATGTGTAATTTAGCATTATTTGTTGTGATCAATATAATCTTTAAGCTCAACGTAACTAATAATAGAAAGTATTTTCTAATGACGTTTCTAATGAGTAAACATCACAATGTTTGCAATAGACATCATAGTGCTGACTGCTAAGAGTTGCCCCAGCGGTTATGGTAACCTCAATAGGGTCAATATCTGTATTATTTTCATTTTCCTCATCAGACATTTCAGCTTCTAATTG
>JAEMWC010000042.1:495000-557500 GCA_016490735.1 Pachyseris speciosa | reverse complement strand
CTTCTGGTGACTATTACATTCCAACTAAAAAAACACCACTCCAATAAAGTGTGGCTGGTGTTCTACGAACACATGGTTTCAAATTTGGGTGTAGTTGAATGGTTACTGTCATTGTTATTAAGCTTCTTTTTTGTGCAGTTTAGATTAAGGCAATTCCATCATACCATCCTTGCAAACTTATTTTATTCAACTTTTACTATTACATGTACAGTGTATGTGTATTGTGATCACAATTTTTGTCCTAATGGACTGGGAAATGATGTGCAGAACATGTTCAAAGCAAATTGTCAAGTACAACCAAAGACTCAATTACATATTGGAAATCATACTGTGCCCTGCAGTTGTTCTTCTGAGGTTGTTTTTGTCCCCACTTGAACCACTTTACAAAACTTGTTTACCTGTCAAGCCACAATCAAAATTCTCCCTTGTGAAATATTTTTGGAGTCTAGCATCAAAAGTTTTTCTTTCCACTGTTATGACATGTCTTTTTCTTTATTACAGCATCTTGTTAAACCTTGGTACTACTCAAACTCTGTTGGCGGTGTCCAAACATTATTCTGTTACCATGTACTCAGCAGGCATTTTACTCAGTTGGTGAAAACTTTGATGCTACCTTCAATAATACCACAGACATTCCCCTGTTCTTCCCAGTTATCTACCTTTTACCTGGTCTGATGTTGGCTTATTCTTGTGTCAAAACGGTTGAATTTCACCACCCTGGTTTCTCTTTAGTATGGTCCTCAGGTCTAAAAGATTTGTTACATCTATTTTGGTTATAGATGTAACAGGAAAGTTACACTCCTTTACCTTTGCACCATAATTATGCAACTGTTTTGGACTTATGATCACAAGTTAATTCCAAATTTAACTTTAGTTAAAATAACGGGTGGTAATCATGAATGGACATTTAACTGGAGGTGTAAAGTGTTGCCTAAAGGGCTGTGAAAATGAGGCAGGATCCCATAAATTTGACAGCATGATTGGGAGGTATGAAATGAAATGTAGCCCTCAAGACCTTAGTGTTAACATGGAAAACAACACAAATCTAAGGGTGTGCGATAAACACTATGTTTAACATCCGGGGCCCAGTTGCTCAAAGCATGGTTAGCGCTAACCAGGGTTAAATGCCATGACAACCTACAGGTTTTAATACGTCTTAACCAATGGTTAGCGCTAACCATGCTTTGAGCTACTGGGCCCAGAGGGATAAGCCTGCAAAAGTTAAAAGTTCCTCAAAATCTGGAAGTGATGCCCAGCTTGACATTCTAAAGGTAAATCCTTGCATTGTGACATGTTCACAGTGTAAAAATGAGGTATATGCCTTTCAAGCGACCTTCCCTGCAAAAAAACATAAGTGTATTTAAAAACCAGTTTTTTGTGGCATGTAACTTTTTAGATGAACAGAATGGTAATAAAACTGATTTTATGGTGACCTTTATAAAGACATGGATTCTCATGACAAATCTCGTGTAAGCTACATATGCAGGTCATGCCAGCCTTTCTTCCTTAAGTCTGTTAAAAAGGAGGACGAGTATAGGAAAGCTCAAATTATGTTTGAAAAAGCACAAAGATGTGAGAATCCCACAAGTGAATCAGATCCTGTCACTGACTCTAAATCACCTGCAGGATTTGATGATTCCATTCAAACATCAAATTAAAAGATTGATGACACAGAAGAAAAATGCCTGTAGTTTCCCAATTAAAAGCAGGGATTTTTACAGAAGGGTTATTACAGCTCCTTAAAGAATACAGACCAATGACAAGTGATGAAAATGAATGCTATGCTCATGGAGAATATCTCTCTGGCCTCTACACCCACATACATAAATAATTATACAATCTTTCAATCTGTTCTTCATGTCATCTTTCTGTGGACAATAACATTTTCAAATTCAAAAAACAACCAATGACAGTCTGAAGTTTGTTCTTTCTAAACCAAACATAACAAACGGTGTTGGTATACCAAACTTCTTTTTCCTAATCCCTCGAAATTATCTATTGCAAGTGATGGCATCTGTCATTTTACAGTACAAATCCTGGGGAGCAGGGTGAATTGTGGGGAGCTCCCATACATCATCTTTGAGCCAAATATTTTCAAAGCTGCTCTTGATGTGATACTGAAAACAACTGATGACTTACATGTTTCACTTTGTCCTGGTATCATTGATCCAACACTGATTAATACCGGTATTGCTGAAAGTAAGAAAAAAACTTTGTCATACCAAGTTGACTCACAAGGGTCATAATGATTGCAAAACACCCTTCTCCTGACACTTTGCAATCCAAAACAGCTCATGATTTCTCATGCTGAACTCATATAATCAAGGAAATTGTAGAAAAACACAAAATACTGCTTTCACTTACTGACAATAAGACCAAACTGGTGAACATCAAAGCTATTTTTCAGCACCACAACAATTATGGGAGTACAGAGAATTTGACAGATCACTAACACCAAAATCTGGAAATGATCAGGATCACTTGGAGCAAGTCAGACATTTCATTTTAAAGAATGGTTTCTAATAAAGAAAAGTCTAAGCAAGTTATTTTCCCACAGAATATAGAATTGACAGTACTAAGCTCCTTGCCGGTTTAATTTATGAAAATTATGTGTACCTAAATACGAAATAGAAATCAAGGTAGCCACTTGCACTGCTATGTAGCATT
Organism: Pachyseris speciosa; assembly: GCA_016490735.1. NCBI lineage: Eukaryota > Metazoa > Cnidaria > Anthozoa > Scleractinia > Pachyseridae > Pachyseris > Pachyseris speciosa. The sequence continues at coordinate 554,833 of JAEMWC010000042.1, read as the reverse complement.
ATTGGATACCAAAATAAAATCCGTTTTTTTTTTTGTCAGACAACACTCCGTTCATACATCTAAACAGGTAAAAAAACTACTACTTTAGACGATATCATTTACAAGTTAAGGTAAAGGCTCGAAAATAAGTAGCAAAAGGAAAACACTTACCAAATGTGCTGGTATAACATACGCCTGTTTTATCCGTTCGACCGCTTTCAGATCTTTGAGGAGATTGATATGGCGAACCATATGAGGTGACGATCTGAAACTCCACGCACACAAATCCTAATATATCCTTTGCTGAACCTCCTATTCTTGAGCCTACAGGACCTTTCCTTACGGCGCAATGGCCCTCGAAATTTCCACCGGCTTATAAGATTGTTCGACAAATGTGAATGACGACAGAAACGTTTCGTTAAAATTCACCCAACATTTTAGAGTTTTGGTCGACAAATAAGCCAAATAAAGGACTTACATAACATATAAAACCTCATTATTGGCAAACGTAAGCAGGTTGAGCGGGATATCCATGGAAAAATCTTCATTTTTAACAGCGCCTTCTTGGAAAATTTTGGGCGCCATTTTGAATATCATCCAACCGAAACGTGACGTCACACTGGCAATGAGGAGTGAACCACCGATTTCCTTGGAGACGCCCCCTCCCTCCTGGTAAGAACGTACGACGTCCATAGTTTTGACCAGTTTGTATAAAAACCTTTTAATAAAGACCTTTATGATGGTTTGGTCAGTTTTTAACTATTTGTTGACTCAAAAGTTGCCAAGGAAGGCAAAAGTTGCTCTAGGTTGCTCACAGTACAAAAAGTTGCTGAAAACGCTAAAAGTTGCTCAAAAGTTGCCGAGCACGATGTATTTATGCCTAACCAACATTGAATAGGGGGAGGGAGGAACCACATGTGGGAGTACCCCCCTCCCCTATGGGACATGTCTGTTGTCTTCCGGCTCCGTGTTCAGAGTTGCCCGGCAGTTGCAGTGTACGTGTAGATCTTTCAACTATAAATCAACGTTTACAGTATGCTTGTAGGAATTGTAACTTTCTTCTTGGTTGTAAGCCATTTATTTGGCGCGAAAGCCACGAGGTACGAACCAACTTGGGAATCGCTCGACTCGAGGCCAATTCCATCGTGGTACGATGAAGCAAAGTTTGGTATCATTATGCACTGGGGAGTGTATTCAGTTCCGAGTTTCGGAAACTCAACGTTGGCGGAGTGGTTTTGGTGGTGCTGGAAAGGGGAACAGCATCAAGACTGCGTCGATTTCATGAAGAAAAACTATCGTCCGGATTTCTCGTATGCGGATTTTGCTCCGATGTTCAAAGCTGAATTTTTCGATCCAAATCAGTGGGCCGACCTGTTTGCAAGATCTGGCGCAAGGTTTGTAAGCTTAAATGATGATTTCACTATTTCTTGCATGTTTTATTCTTTCTCTCTTACGTCTTTGGAAGGTTTGAAGACAGTAAGTGAAATATTGCTTACTTTATAAAGAGAGTTATGCAATTCAGATATAAAATAACAAAATGATGATAGGGGTATGAACATCATGCAGATCATGTGATGCTGCAAGGTTTGTAAATATTTGTTCTTTTTATTATTTTGGGCTACTAATATTCATGATTTTTTTTGTGCTTTTAGTATTTCGAATTTAGTATTTTGTCGTGATGGTGTTCTTTAATTAACTTATGCCGATCAGGTGAAGATCACGAGGTCTTGAATTATGATAATGATGCCCAATCACAATTTATGCATGTCGATAACATGCAAATTTATTTGAAATGGGGTTTTCCAGCTAATCTGAGAAGTTCCTAAGAGATGATACTAAACACACATTTATCTACTAAAAGTTGCCAAGCCCTGTTTCATAACTACATGTCCAATTTACCTTTACTTGGGGGAGCAGGGTTGGCGCAGTGGTGAGAGCACTTAATTACCTTCCACCAATGTGTCCCGGAATTACTGGACTCTGTGTCATAAGTGGGCTGAGTTTGTTGGTTATCTACTCTGCTCTGAGAGGTTTTTTCTCCAGGTTAACTTTGGCTTTCCCCTCTCCCAAAAAACCAACGTTTGATTTGTTTGATACTACTTTATTTAGAATTGACTTGATTTAGTCTCCTCACTTAGTAGAGCATCTGTGCTTGACTGGAAAGATTTGAGACTTTAAACTTTAATTAAGGTAATTCCTCTGAAGTAAAAGTGACAACAGATTTTTGTTCAAACTTTGTCCACTGAATATTTGTCATATGAGAACTTCAATTTTGAAATAAAAAAGGGGGGTGCCCTTGCTAATTTAGGAGTTGTGAGGCATTGAATATGCCCCATTTTGGCATTATTTGATGCTTATTGTAAGAACACATTTCAAGTTGTTGTAAAATCTTTGTGAACCCAAACTCATGAGAACATGCATTAAACAGTCCATACATTATGTTGGACACAAATAAACATTTTAAGTTTGATTTAGACAGAAAGCTGAATCCTTGATTAAATATTTGAACCAAATTTCTTGACATGGTTACATACATACACGTACATACATACATACATACTTTATTAACGTGACTAACACCTAGCTATAAAGCTAGTTTACAGGTCAGTCACAGAAGAAAAAAAACTACCGGAAAAATAATATTACAAATAAAGGTCTATAAATTTACAACTATATAAAATAATTAAAATGATACAGCATATAAAAACTACAAATTTAAAACTATGTTACTTCTATACTAAGAAAATTAAATTAAATACAGGAATAAGGCACTATAAACCTACAAGGTCGAGCTCCTTTAGTCCACGATTAAAGCTGTGGTAGGTATCGATATTTATCAAATAATCCCAGATTATGCAAGTGACCGTAGGTCATGAAGTATAAGATAGATTATACGAGAAACATGAGACGGAATGTAACAATGCAATGCCAACTTTATTTCGCTCCAAATATAGCGTTTTACAGTAAACGTAACAGGAATAAACTAGAAAAACAGGTTTTTCAGCCTCGTGGCACCCACAAGGAGTTGCGGCCATCCAACACAGCGCCTTTTTGTAGAGCGAGCTAACCTGAAAGAAAAACAGAAACATACAAAGGAAAAACTAGCAAAACAGGTAACCAACAGTGGGTTCTGGGTTTGGGTGGGATTGCATTGTTACATTCCGTCTCATATCATGTTTCTTGTATAATCTATCTTATACTTCATGACCTACGGTCACTTGCATAATCTGGGATTATACTTCAAAAAACATTCGACTCCATGTAACAATGCATGTTCAAAGACAACTATTGTTAGGAACTGAGTGGACTGCCCTACTAGCCTCAGGGTCCAGCACAGGTCTATAGTAGGAACGTCTGAATGTGGAATCAGACGACCAGCTGGCCAAGGCCAAAATGTCAGATAAGGCTACCCCACACCTGGCAGCAGTGGACGCTGAGGCCCCCCAGACTGAATGAGGCTTAAATTGAGATGTGTCAAGAGGCGCCACGCAGCTCTCGGAACAGTTCACAGGATTGGCTGAGAAAACAATAAACAAACAACAGAAACAATGGACCCTAGCCCTGAAATAATGGAGCTGCGTGGTAATAAGAACCAATGAAATAAGAGGTTACTGAGAGGTGCGTGGCATCTGTGTGTCAATACCAGCTGCCTGTAACAAGCCCCGAACCCATCTAGCCACAGTAGCAGACGAAACGGGTTTGTGAGGTTGAACAATGGACAGGTAAAGCTTGTTTTCTTGACCAGCTATAACTGGTCTCATATCCTTGGTACGAGCTTCGTACTCCCGAAGGCACTCTACAACACATAGGTTCTTGTCCTCAGGAAAGCTAGCATGAAAAGACTGTTTCAAATTCTTCCCACCCCGAATAGATTTAGTTAGGCAGGGAAGATTAAACACGACTCCCTCTGGATAGAAACGACTGAAACGGAGATCATGGGCTGCTAACTCAGAACTCCGCTCAGCAGAAGTTAAAGCTAAAAGCATAGCCAGCTTTTGGGACAAAACTTTAAGGGACAAGGCCGAATTTGCACCAAGAGATTTAATATACTCGATAACGACAGAGACATCCCAGGTAAAGGAGTATCTAGGTTGTGGGGGTCTTGAATTGAATATCCCTTTAAGTAATTGACAAATCATGGGATGTTCTCCAACCCTGTGTGAGTCTATGACTGGGTGTGTCATTGAAATAGCAGATCGGTAAACGTTGAGGGTCCTGTACTGTTTCCCTTGCTGAAATTCCCCAGCGAGAAAGTTAATAATGTCACTTAGAGATGCTGAAATAGGATTGACTTTCCTCTCAGCACACCAGCTAGTCCACTTGCGCCATGCAGACGCATATTGATCTGAGGTGTTTCTCCTCCAAGCTGCTGAGAGCAGGTCTCTAGCTTGGACAGAAAAGCCTCCCTCTTCATACTGCTGCCTGAGATAAGCCATCCTCCCAGCTGGAGGTGGGTTAATGGGTGAGTCATTCCTTCCCGAGTTAAGAGATTGGGGATTTGAGGGAGAAGGACTGGAAGGTCTATAAGGAGGTCCAATAAAGAGGGTACCAGGGTTGGGTTTTCCACACAGGTGCTACAAGGACTAGACGTGGTACCTGCTGTCTCAGAACTTGACTGAGGCACCTGCCTAAAAGGCAAAATGGGGGAAAGGCATAACCCTTGACCTTGTTCCACTGGAGGGAGAAGGCATCTACTGCTTCTGATAGGGGGTCCGGCTTCCAGCTCACGAAGCGAGGCAGCTGGTTTGTCAGACGGGATGCGAATAGGTTGATATCTACTGGACCCCACTTGTTCTGAAGGGCTTGGAACACTGCTGGGCAAAGCTTCCAATCTGAGGAGTCCAGGTGAGACCGAGACTCCCTGTCTGCATTCACATTCAGAATCCCGGGAATGTGTGTGGTGGACACTGTTATCTGCCTCTGTAGGCACCATTGCCAGAGGTCACGAGATAGAGAGGCTAGGACACGGGATTTGGTTCCCCCCATCTTGTTGATGAAGGTAAGAGCTGTCACATTGTCCATGAAAAGCTGAATGTGAATGTATGTCCTGTCTTTTGCAAAGCATTTTATTGCAAAAGAACCCGCCAGCAGTTCCAGGCAGTTTATGTGGAGAAACTGCTTGGACTGACTCCACAGGCTGCCTGTGCTCAGTCCATTGCAGTGTGCACCCCAGCCTTCCCTCGAGGCATCACTCTCTATGATGATGCTGGGGTCTGCTTGAGCTAGAGCCCTCCCATTCCAAGCCATTAGGTTTTCTGCCCACCACTGCAGTTCCTCTATAGCCTCCTGATTCAAAACTACTTGAGACTCGTAGTGGCCTCCCGATCTGAGCGCCTGAATCTTTGCCTGTTGCAGGTAGCGGTAGTACAGTGGGGCAGGGAACACTGCTTGAATGGAAGAGCTCAGACGACCTAGGAGATGCGCTAATTGGCGCACTGTTGTAGTGGGATTTGCAATCAAACACTCGCACTCCCAACGAATACTCCTGACTTTGTCCCTGGGAAGGGCAAGGCAAAGGGTTAACGAATCCACAGTCATACCGAGAAACTCTATTTTCTGTACTGGGGACAACACCGACTTCTTTAGGTTTATAACAAAACCTAAGATCTCCAGGAGACTTTGAGCAGTCACCAGATGGAGTCTGGCAGTCTGCTCTGAGTCTGCTAAGATTAGAAGATCGTCTACATATATAATCAGGCGAATCCCTAAGTTCCGCAGAGTTACCACCACAGGTTTCATGATTTTTGTTAATGTTCTGGGAGCACTGGCCAGCCCGAAGGGGAGACACGCAAATTCCCATAGAGTTTCCTTCCAGAGGAACCTTAAGTACTTTTGATGCCCTAACCAAACTGGGACAGTAAAGTATGCGTCTTTGAGATCCAATTTTACCATAAAATCTCCATTTTTTTAGAAGGTCCCTTAACATGTGGATTCCCTCCATTTTGAAATGTTGGAAATCCACAAAGGAATTCAGATTCTTTAAATTGATAACAGGGCGATGACCGCCGTCTTTTTTGTCGACCAGAAATATATTGCTGACAAACCCCCCTTCGGTGTTGGAGGTGACTGGGTGGATGGCTCCTTGAAGGAACATCTTGTCTACCTCCACCTGGACAGATTCTTGCTGAGCTATTGACATGAACGTGCGGGGCCAGGTTACCTGGTGGGGCACTGTATGAAATTCTATCTTGTAGCCCATAATAGTCTCCAACACCCAAGGGTCGTCTGTAATAAGATTCCAATTTGCATGAAAATACTTCAGGCGGCCAGCTACTTGTGCTGGGGCAGAACTTATTGGTAAAAGACCTAGTGACATACCTGTGGTTACTGGCTGGTTGTAGTGTGGCTTGAGAGAGGTACAGAGCCCCTTCCCCTTGGTTGGTAAGGTCTGCTCCTTGTTTGCCGACGAGCTGGGCGGGTGCCCCGTCGCACATTGTTCCATGACCCTCCACGTGCCAGATAGGGGCGACCATGTGGAGGGTTGGGGCGAAAAAGCTGATGCCCACTTTTTTAGCCTCGGATATGGCTTTGGCTGTCTCCGTTCGCTCCTTCAGACGAGACTCAAATCCTTTGCCAAACAGGTCCTTGCCTGCCTCAGGGAAATCTTCTTTACCCAGGGAAGCATAGGCTTTGTTTACTTTTGATAGTACTGCCACCCTACGTTTCTGAGAGATGGTGGCTGAAGCATGACCTGCTAACTGGATTGATCTTTGGATTATAGCCATAAGTCCAGTCACTTCTTCCTTTGAGAAATAGATCACAGGAGTTTGAGCATCCAGCTTTTCAATTAAATTATCATAGGTGGTGCCAAGTGGGCCCATAATGTCAAGAATCTTATCCTGAACTTCTCTTAATTCAGCATCAGGGCCAGTTAAACCACCCATGAGACCAGGGAGGTAAGAATCCAAACGTGGGGTGAACGCTGCATCCACGTTAGGTCTTGGGTATTCTTTTATCATTTGACGGTGGTCATATTTTGACAAAGGCTTTCTAGTAGTTCCTAGGAAAGCTGAAAGTTCTTCTGAAGCCTGCCATCTGGCTGAATTGGCTTCTACAATGTCAGGAGATTCGTCCTGGACAATCAAATCATCGTGAGAGTCATCAATGACAACAGAATCGATTTCCCGTTGAGAGGGAAAATCAGGTTTGAAATGTTTAGCTTGCACAGAGGCAGCAGTGGAGTCAAAAGACTTTCCCACCATTTCTCTGGGGCCATAAGGCACACTGGCAGGACGCTTTGTCGCGGTTAGTTCAGTTCGGCTGACGGAGCCATGAGGCGTTCCCGTGTTCATGGACAAACCACTCATAACGGCTGTCGAAATCACTTGAATGAAACTTTGGTCAGCTAAAAGCGCCTGGCCAAAATGCTTACCTTCAACATCTAGTTCCGAAGGTTGTTTTGAAGCTCCAGAGAGCGCTTCTAACGCCGAGTTTTCATCAGAATTCCCGCAAGATCGGTCATCTTCGAAAAACTTGGCTTCCACAATGGCACAACTCTTTGTGGGTGCCACGAGGCTGAAAAACCTGTTTTTCTAGTTTATTCCTGTTACGTTTACTGTAAAACACTATATTTGGAGCGAAATAAAGTTGGCATTGCATTGTTACGTGGAGTCGAATGTTTTGAAGTATAATTAGGAATAGTGTTCCATAGTCGGGCAGCTTGGTATCTCCACGACTTAATCCCATACTTTGTTGAATTAACTTTAGGTAATTTTAAAATAGCATCACCACGTAAATTATAATTAGAATTACGTGCAGTCATAACTTCGAAATACTTGAAGGTACGTTTCCATTCCTAATTGCTTGAAACATTGTACTTAACATTTTTGCAAGTCTTTGGTTTGCTAATGTGCTATGTCCATTTTTAACAACTAGTGTCTCGTAAGTAGATGTTTTGTCCTGATAAACGAAGCGGAGTGCCCGCTCATTTAGTTTTTCGAGTTTTTCTGTTAAGCGCTTACTACAGAAATGCCAAGACTCTGCACAATAATTAAGAGGTGGAGCGATGAACGCTCCATATTGATGTTCCCGTAGCTTTAAAGGAAGCAACTTCTTCATCCTTTTTAAAACTGCAATTTGCTGGCTCACTTTGTGACATATTTTCTTAATTTGACCTTCAAATTTCAGTTTATTGTCGACCGTAACACCCAAAAGCTCCACCTCCTCTACCAGAGGAATACATGTACCTTCGCACTTGAAAACAGGGTCTCATGACGTCTTTCCCATTACCATAGCTTTATACTTATCGTGATTTCTTCTCATTTCATTTTCCTCATACCATTTATCAAATTACCTAAATCCAAATTTATGGCATGTTCTACATCTGTCACATTGCATGTCCCCAGCATAAAAGATCTGTGTATCATCTGCATAAGTGGACAGTATAGTAAAATCAGTGACGTGTGGAAGATCATTCATGAATATGTTGAACAATAAAGGCCCCAGGATTGATCCCTGGGGAATTCCTCTCTGGACGGGTAGCCAAGAGGAAAACGTGCCCGCAAGTTTTACACGTTGCTTGCGATCTGTTAAGTAATCCAAAACTTTAAACAGAAAAGACCACAGTTTATCTGCTATTTCCCTTATTTATTCAATTTTCAGCAATAGAAATCAGATCAGTCTTTTTTCACACAAAGTTTGTGATTAGTTGATGACAATGACTGGAAAAAAATGTGGGGTGCCCGTGCTCGTTGGTGAGCTATAGCCATTTTTCAACTAGCAGAGCTCAATTTCAAGGCAAATCCGCCATGTTTTAAATGTACACGTGCACGGGCGCGCGCTAAATGACCCATAAATTATGCGCAGTAAGGATGTGCGATGCAAATGTGAGGAATCACCTTAAGTCCAAAGTCACTGACAACTCACTGGAGCATTATTGCTCACAGCAGGGGAGGGGGTCAGGGATACAAGCAATCTCAATTTCAGTTTTTCAACATTCACTGATCTGAGCAATCAAATAAACAAAAAAATCCTAAAAGGGAAAAATTTAACAACACTTAACTGTATGTACCTCAGACTGGTAGCTACTTTCAACCTCAAGCCTCGTTTTCAAATGTAAACTTGTGAAGTTTTGCATCAGTGAATTTCCTAAGCAGTTGGAGTCTATCATTGTTAAAAGAGTTTTTCTTTACTTCCCCGAGTCCCTGATATTATGTCGCCGTGTCCCACATAATCACATTCATTGTCAGTGATTTCAAGAAGAAAATGGTAATGGTAATGCTAATGCATTTATATAGCGCACATATCACGGTTTACAATGCTTCCCAAGGGTGAGATCGGGGACATCAGCCAGTAAAATATATAGTACACATACATATATAGAAAAGATCACTCTTTGTTAGTGGCATGTTTGTTTTCCCATGTGTGTTAAACTGTATTCAGCTACCTTACAGTGGCCCACTTGTATTTTAGAAATGTTGTTGTTCAGCTCAGTGGTGCAACCAAATGTGCCTCCACTACTTTTTGTTGTTGACATACTTGTTTGTTGTTAAAAGTTATGATGGATGCCTGGTTTTTGGCATGGTTCTCATGAAAGCACTGAAATTTTCGTCAATTTTGTTTTCAAATCAAAGTGGTTTATCTTTACCACTTGCATGTACAGCTGTATATAGTTTTGATTCCTTTGTTAGAAAATGTTGCTGAAAGCTCCAAAAGAGAAGTACAACACTTGTGTGACATTTATGGTAAATGTGGTAATGGATTTTTACACTGCACACATCACATAGGTACATGACGGTTTTACAATTTCTCTATATGGGGTGAGATTGGACCTTAGCCTGTGCATGATTAGTCTTGTAGGATCAAATTTGTGTGTAACAGCCCTTTTCCCTTCTGTTCTGTTTATCCAAGACAAAATTAACTTCCTACTCTGCCAATCTTTTGATTAGTCTTTTGTTGTATCTTGATGAAATTTGCTTTAATTTTTATTTGGCTGTTTTCATGATCGTGATTTTGGTTGGACAGTATAATATGTGTGTTTCATGGTTGAAATTTTAGTTGATTACTTATGCTGTATATATGCCATGTGTATGCAATAGTCAGTGGATGTACAAAATGTTAAACAGGAAGTTAGAAAATGAAGGAGTGAAATCAGCCTAACACCTACAACTCGGAAAAGGTATATACTCTGTCATTTTTCAAGTTAAAAATGAGCGAAATGTAAATACTTATAAATTAATGTATACAGACTGTTGATTGTCACAAATCATGGTCTATGTTAGACAATTTAATGAAGCTCGAATCAAAGGGCTTTTAATAACTACCGCTTTATAAATATTTCACAGGTATATGACTCTGACCAGTAAGCACCATGAAGGTTGGACAAACTGGAGATCAAATGTGTCTTGGAACTGGAACTCTGTTGATAATGGTCCTCACAGGGATCTTGTAGGTAAGAAGCATCACTAATCAGAGATAAACCCCACTGTATATAACAACTGTATATTTACACACCTCAAAATAATTTGTTGTTCAATTTGTAGGTGAACTTGCGACAGCCATCAGGTTGCGTACGAACATCACATTTGGCGTTTATTATTCTCTGTTTGAGTGGTTTCACCCTCTTTACCTTAAAGACAAAGAAAATAATTATGCAACACAAGAATATGTTGATGTAAGTTGGTGATGATACTATTAATTCAGTTTAGCTTGTGTAAAGTGTGAGGTGATCAAAGTGTGCTCCTTAATTTCCACAGAAGGGCCAGGTATGGATGTTTTTAGGAACAACACATTACATTTAATTTACAGCAACATACTTGAAGGGTATTCTGCAAAAGGGGCATATATCTCATTTTGCCTTAAAAAAAATTCAAATCTATCTCAATTCACTCTACTTTGTCATACAGAGTGGGTATGGCTCTTCACTTATTTGTGATTTGAAGGCCTGAATTCAGCAAATTTGTTTAATATGTGTTTTGCCTAAAACTGAACCAACTCAAAACAAAAGAAATCAACCATCTATCAGATCCTTTTGGTTCTGTTTCTTGAGTTTTGGGGAAAAGGCACAAGTTAATCCTTCAGATCATAGCTTTGTCAATGCAAAATAGGTGCAGACCTTCATTATGACACCATTTCCAGTCTACATGCCAAAGTAGTGTGAGTTAAGAGATATTTTGAATTTGAAGGTATAAAAGCGATAGTTTAAGTTTTAGTTTTAGTTTTTTTAGCTTCACCAGAGACCTGGCAGGGACACTACTAACAACAGCTCGTGCCAATTGAAGGGCTGAGAGCATAAACTGCCTAAGTGTAATAATTATTTTAGGTCGTTTTTCAATTTTCCTCGGAAATGAAACAAATATTAGCATGTAACTTGCAAGCAATTCGATTAATAAACATTGTCCGGTATTTTTATTCACTGATTTTTGTTTCATTTGCGAGCAAAATCGAAAAACGACCTAAAATTACACATAGGCAGTTTAGGCCCATAACTGCAAATTATAATACCTCCCCCATAACCACATTCTAGCTAGACCACCACACCAGGGACTATGCCCTACTCTTTTCAAACAGTGCGTCGGTTCTTTGATGTCCCAATTGTGAGATGGGACCTATGGTTTTTCATCCTTATCCGAGAAGACTAGAAAGTCTAACCATTTGCAGATGTCATTAAAAAGGCAGCACTTTCTCCTCAATAAGTTTAAAGACGCTGAATGCTGGTCTGGCCAGGGTTTGAACCTGTGACTTCCCACACGGTAGTCAGGTGCTCTACCAACTGAGCTAACTGGTTGGCTAACATTTGCAGAATACCCTTACAAAGGCACTACACTGTACATTGTTTTGTGCAACTTGTCTTGCAATGCCATTGCGAGACAAGTTGCACAAAACATTGAACCAAGTGTTCTACTTTCTACAACAGTTTGTGCAACTTGTCTCGCAAAGATTTTGGCAATTGCAAGGTATGTTACGCTTGGTTCAATGTTTCATGCAACTTGTCTCACAATGGCATTGCAAGACAAGTTGCACAAAACATTGTACAGTGTAACAGCACCTTAACCATTTTGTAGAAGGTTGTTAATTGAATTCATTGTTATGTTTACAGTACCACTCAAAAGTAATTAAGTTGCCAGTCGCTTCGCATTTCCTGTGCTATGCGACTTGTGTTGCATAAGAGTCACTGAAGCAAAAATAAATTTCAGATGACTTTACAATGCGAAATCGATTAATAATTAGTTGTTCAACCAAATACATGTTAAGTTCCCTTCTATGCAAATACCACAGCATCATTGAGTTAATCAAGGATCGAAATGGCGCAGTCCTCTTGTAGACAAAACGATGAAGATCGATTGTGAATGATAGATGTTCCTTGCTCCCACTATCGTTGAAATGTCAGCATATTAGTTAAATTTTTATTGGTTGTGTCATTGATACGTTACATGTAAGTGGTTGTATTTTCTAAATTCGTTAGGAAAATTAAGTGCTAGTTTGCTAGAAGCAAATGGCTAGTGGTGACTGTTTACTGTATTTTGCTTTCAGATCACAAATTTGCACAAAACCTCGAAACTGCTGGTGATGTAACTTGTAATTCGCTTGAGAGGCCGTGGAAAACCCAAAGCAGAAGATAGTTTATTTTATTTCCAATCCTTCTTTTTGCACAAATAATCTTGTCATGTAGAAATTTGAAATTCATCCTAGGAATGGTGTTTATGTGAAATGTTTATTCGATACGCCGATACTCAACCGTACATTAATGCTTTCATCTGTTTAGAGTGTTATGCTCCCTCAGTTGCATGATGTTGTTAACACATACAAACCAGAGTATATTTGGTCTGATGGAGAGTGGATGGCTGAGGATACCTACTGGAGGAGCAGAGAATTCCTGGCCTGGCTTTACAATGACAGGTTAGGGTTGGATTAGTTAAGTTAAAGTGGTACTATGATCAAATTTTTACCCCTTGATATTTTAGGTGTATCACATAGAAGTCCATGAAAGAATAAAAATGCTGTTTACTGTTTGCAAATATCTGCATTAGTTCCGGAGATATTTAAGTTTGAAAAATGTGTAAAATATGCAAATGGGATTACTGATGACGTCATAGGCTCAACCCAGTATTATATCAAGTATATAAATAGAGCTATCTCTGTTAATTTGCAGCACAGACCATTGAAAGTTGGTAGGCTAATAGTTCTACAGGAAACACACCTATGTCTATAAAAAATTCTGTTCCCATGGCAACTCACTCTTCTCCAGGCCCCGCCCACTTGATTTCAATATGTTAGTGATTTTGAGGTCAAAAAACATTAAATGAGGCCACGAACTCGAGCTAACATATTTATATGCTTGCTGGATCATGCATGTGATGCACCATTTATTTAGTAAATATCAAAATGGAAATGCTAAAGGTTGCCAGAAAAGCCTTTAATATTGGGGAGGTCTGGAACCCAGTATGTTGCCATGGTAACAAAACTGTAAAGCTCGTATTGTGGAGCACATTTAGTAGAATCTTACTGCAAAGAATCAAACCTTTCTGATAGAAATTGGCTGAGATATCTTTTTTCATCATATTTGATCAAAATTTGGTTGAGTGTATGACGTCATCACTTGACGTCATCACTTTGCATATTTTAAAAAATTGAATATCTCTGGAACGAAAAGAGATATTTGAAAACAGTAAACAGCATTTTTCTTCTCATACATACTACTTGTTCATGTTTTAAAATGGCTTAGATAGGAAAGATACCATTTTCGTCATAGTACCACTTTAAGGGGAACTAAAGAATGGTAACCAATTGGTGGGAATAGAGAGGAAACTAGAAAGGGAATGGGAAATTTGTATCACCTGTTTCAGGAGAAGGAAGGGGAAGCCCCACAAGTAATGAATACCAGAATGTGCAATAGGAATGGATAGAGTCAGGGTTGAATTTGTGCCTTCCTGGTCAGCAGTGCAACTAAAACTTGAGCACTGGTGACCAGAAATTCACAAGTGGTACCCTTCTGGTGACTTGCTATTTACATTCATTTGTCGATATGTTACAAAGAAATTGATTCATAATAAAATTCAGAGCTGTTTGCTGACAAATGACTCACCTTTTCCTCATGACTGACCACTATCTGTAAAGTAAAAAAAACTGGCTGCAGGCATAACTGGCCCTCTTTGTTGTTAACTCCTTTAAATGCGTATGTTTTTGTTTATTACATCAGTCCTGTAAAAGACACTGTTGTGGTGAATGACCGTTGGGGAAAAGGTGATAGGTGTAAACACGGAGGTGCATGGACTTGTGCTGACAACTATAACCCAGGTATTCTCTTGTAAAACATCTATCTAAGGATTTTATTTTTGGGCATCTGCAATATAAGCCCTGACTGCTTGGATTGGGGAATCCCATGTGACAGGGGCAGCTAGGTATCCTTGTTTGGAAAATTTGAATTAGGTCCACTCCTTAAGGAGATCATTAGGGACCTTTATATTTAAGTACAAGTACAAAATTGAGTATGAGTGCGACTTTTCAAATCTAGTTGGCATGCTTTGGAAAATCACTTGTGACAACAATATCATTTCTACAAATTTCTTTGTTTGCGCGTAAGTGAGAAGGAAGAGTGAGGATTCTGGGGAGGTATTGGTTTGAAATTTGTAAGTGGTACTCGATTTTGTACTTGTACTCAAATCTGAAGGTCCCTAACATTTTCTTTAGCTACTGTAATAACACAGTAATGGCCATGAAGGTGTTGTGACTAAACATGTTTTTTAAAAGCAGCCATAATTTTTCAATTGCAGAAGTTCTGTATTTGCTTGCAACCCTAAACAGTTTCTGTGTTAAAAATATTGGCATTTCTTCCTGAATGCAAATCTACAATTCACTCCACTTAGGCCCTGTCTACACTAAATGTATTTTCAAAAGTATTCGTTTTCAGTGTCATCGAAAACGCATCGATCAATTTTTGTCGACCATAATACAATTTTCAAAGCGTTTTCAATTGTCCACTCTAAAACAATTGAAAACGCTGAATGACATGGTATGACGTACAGTCAACTCCTGATTTACTTGAACCTCCAGGAGAAACAGAAAAAGGTTCAAGTTATATCAGGAGTTTGAGTTACTGGGAGTTGAGAATAACTGACCGGAAATAAGGGAAATAACGGTGACCATGTGCATTTCTATTCATATGTGTGTACATTTTAATTAAATTTAGTCATAACTGTATGTTATGTAAAAATGTTTGTAGACTAAACATATACAATCAGAATGTCACATAACATGAAACGAAACAAAGTAAAGCAGCAGTGGAACACCAGGTAATGCGAACATTGTCAGGCTACAGCTACATTTTTGAGAAAATAGTCAGTTAATTAATATGCCTTGATGCAGAGTGAGTTCTCAACCAATCTATTGCTGTCAGATATCCTGGAAATGTATCTAACATTGGACTTAAAATAATCGATATCAACCTTTACAAACAAACTCAATGTCTGTAGCATGTCAATGCCTGTGCACAAAACGTTTATTGAAATTTTAAGGAAGGAGTTAAGTGGCAATCGCTCTCTTGGATTTCTGAAAAGAACTCTGAAAGTATCTTCAAGTTCGTTTTGTGCACCCCCAGCTTGAATACAGCTCTACAATATGGGACCCAAGACCAGGTGTCAAAACCAATGGAGCCCACAAAGTTGAAATGGTTCAACAGCGTCCCGCAAGTTGTACACTGAAGAGATACTTTATAGTGTCACCAAGATGCTTGAATGAAGACCTGGGCTGGAGAACACTGAGCAAAGAAGGAGATCCCGGCCACTCACACGGCAACAGCTTCATCCCTCTATCTACCAGTTCTTCTTCACACTGCCTTTCATTCTACCCTATAACAATTATACAGTGGAACAGTCTACCTCAGTCTTTCTTTGAGAACTCAAACCTAACTAAATTCAAGTAGTCAATTTCTTCTTTCACCCACAGTCCTGTAAACTAGAAACTTGTATTTTTTTTCTTGTGAGTGTGTTATGTTTTGTACTAGCTGACCCCACGCCATTAATCTTTGGCCCTGAAGGGTAGGCATTACCAGTAAATAAAATATAAATTCAATGTTTTGGACTGCAGTACCATATTTTTTGACAATTGTCACATCCTGAAAAATGTGGTTTGAGTTATAGAGGGTAAGATTACGGTAATTGTAAAAATCAACATTGCATGGTTCCATGCAGTTTGCACAAGGTTTGAGTTAGCAATTGTTCGAGTTATCGGGAGTCAACTGTAGTTTAAACGATATGTGCATGCTTGAAAGAGATGCGACTGTGATATTTTTTTGGCATTTTCAACTAGCACGAGTTGGAAAACTGTGAACAATTCAGCTTTGGCTGCTTGAAAAATGGCTGCATGGTTCTTCTTCCAAGCAAAGTAAATAAAAAAACCCAGTACCCTAACAACAGATGTTATTCTAACATAAAGCTGAAAAGAGCTAGGTTTAGCTGCAAACAAGCCACCAGATTTGCTAGTAGCATTGTGAAAAGTATGTTTTCATCTGCTATGTTTGATTTAGAAAGGAAGCAAACCCTGGGTACAACTCACATGGTGTGGATGACGTTTAAAAGCGTTTTCATTTCAATGCTTTGTCAACTGTCCACACTAAAATGATATGTAAGTGTTTCCATTTGGACCACCTTAGAGAGCATTTTCAATTCAATGCATGTTTGATGAAAATGCTGAACATTGTAGTGTGGACAAGAGGCGTAAATACATTGAAATGTGTGCGTGTTCAAACGAAAATGCATTAGTGTGGACAGGGCCTTAATGAGACAAGGAGCAACAGAGAAAACATAATATGAATTATTCAACAAACACTTTAAACCTAAGTGGTGCCATTGTATTCTTTATGTTTACATTTTGCATGTCATAGCTCAATCTCTTATTCTATGAAAAGTGATTTATTATCGTGTCGAAGTGATTAATTATTTGATTCGCAATTATGTATGCATGACAATCATGACTACCATTAAACCACACTGCTTTGTGTCTTTATTGGCAGGTGTTTTACAGAAACACAAGTGGGAAGATGCCATGACAGTTGACAAGACATCCTGGGGCTATCGTAGAAATGCAGTTTTGTCAGATTTTCTCACAGTGGCTGAGTTAATCGCTCAACTGGCAGGTGTTGTAAGGTGAATGTGGTTATCATTTTTCTCCTTTTGTTTGAAAATTCACAAAGAACTTAATCCTTCTACCCAACCTTTGTGCTCTCCACTTTACCTTTCAGTCACTTCTTTCCATTTTGTTCACCAAGGGTACATTTCGACATCATCACCCTGTTCATTAATCTACTCGTTGTGAGTGACCTGTGGTGTTCAATCTGTCTGCTTTGGGCGCAGACCTACCAGTCATCTATTTCTCCTATCTATTTTTAATGATTTTTATTTTCTTACACGTAGTTGTGGTGGAAACATGCTCATGAATATAGGTCCTACAGCAGATGGCAGGATTGATCCTATTTTCCAGGATCGACTTGAGAAGATGGGAGACTGGTTGAAGGTTAATGGTGAAGCTATCTATGCAACCAAGCCATGGAGGGTACAAAATGATACCAAAGCCCATCACATATGGTGAGAAAAGATTTTATCTTTAGGTGTATTGAACCTTTAAGTCCCAAATATCAACACTCGCATTCTCCCCACTATTTCCTACAAATAAAAGTGTTTTGAAACTGTTTATAAACGCTTGCAAAGACATTTCATCTTTAGGGATCAATTCCTTTATTCTTGTCACCGGTATGATTGAATAAGTAGCAAAATACTAAGTAGAAATGAGACAGTAATCATTGAGGGAGAACGAGTGAGAAATGCTTGAGATTGGATTGATAATCGTGTTTACTGAAGGAGGGGAGTCACTGAGATAACTTTACTGAAAAATGCAGCTAAAGTTTATTTGAAAGGCTGAAATGTGTAAGCTGCTGTGTGCCTTTCTGCACAAATAATTTCAATAACTCCTTGGATCTAACATTTAACAAAATACCAAAAGAGCAAATCTTCCACTGTGTTTGTTTATCCTAGCAGCCTTCCTCCCTCAAACAATCCCACAGTTGCTAGCTTGTGCAGTGCTCTCGATTTCCAAGCCTTTTCCAAAGTGAGCTATGGAGATTTCACAAAGCTGTTGGTAAAGCATGAATAAACAACAACAAAACAGCTTTATTTTCAAAATTTACACACACGCAAAAAAAATTCCACATTTGCTTCCAAGGACCAAAAGTGTGGAATTCACTTGAAAAGAATATGAAATCATGTTCTTAAAAAAATTCAAAGAAAATATTAAAGATGATCTGGCAAGTAAATATTAATTCTTGATCTCTTTCTTTTTCACTCTGATCCCTCAATTTGTCAAATACAGTACAATAGTAGTATCTTTTGCTTTGTACGATTTATTTGCTGCTTTAAGCTTGATTGATTTGTTGACTAACGTTAGATTGATATTAATGTGTTATTAATGTGCATGTTGTGTGTTGAGTAGTTTGGGCGTGTTTTCTGACCCAAATATATGTATTGTAATTTATCTCTTGTAATTTGGCTTCCTTAAAGTCCTTTAACTCTTAAGTTGTTTTAGGAAGCCATTACCCCTTTCTCTGTTTAATTTCTTTGTTTGTAAAATTCGTTGTTGTGTTAAAAGGGTAAATAAAGTTATTAGGGCCGTTTATACGAGAAAATAAGCCGCGGCTTACTCTGGCCACGGCTTACATAAGACGCGAACACTCCGTATAAATGGTTCAAAATCTACGTTCATGGCTTTCTCAAGCTGCGGCTTATGCTGGCCTAGGAGTTTTTACTCGTATAAATGGTTCCTTTCACGTCTTATGTAAGCCGCGGCCAGAGTAAGCCGCGGCTTATTTTCTCTCGTATAAACAGCCCTATTGTTGTTGTTGGATAAATTATAAGTACAATTGGAAAGACATTCAAAAACAACAAGAACAGGAACTAATAACAATAAAGTAAGGAAGTACAAGAAAAATGACAATTAGATTTGAGTATCTAATTAATGTCAATAAAACTTCACTTGCATTATTGCTTCCAGGTACACTAGCAAGGCAGATGCCGTTTATGCCATATCACTGAAGTGGCCTTCAAATAGCACGCTAATTCTTACTAAACCCATTCCTACATCGGGAACAACTGTCACCATGCTGGGCTTACCAGATGTCAAGCTCTCGTGGAAGCCCCTGTCATATTATACTGGACTGGTGATTAGTGTTCCACGTCTGACTATTGATGAGTTGCCTTGTCAGTGGGCCTGGGTGTTTAAAATGACTGACATAGAGTGAGATTTACTGGTAGTAGCCTAATTAGGTTTGTCATAGCCGAGTTCAATGAAGATGTCAGGCAAAAGCTATCGCAGTGTCAACTACTTCACCAGATTTTCACCAGCATTAATAAATGTTTTGTAACTATTATTTTATTTAGCATACCGGTATCATGTAGTATGCAGTATGCAGTGGTCTCTATAGTTTATTTGTTACTTATTTTGTTTTCTAATTTTGCTTTGGGGAATTATTTGTATGATATTTGAATTGGGTGGTTCCCTTCAAAATAATTTACTTTGAGGTGTGTACAGTAAAATAAATTTCATTGAATTTTGTAGATATTAGTGTGGCAATACAAAGTTTGTGAAGTTTTTGACATAGCCTGTGTAGCTGGCGGTTTTGTTTCTCTTTACCCTCCTCCTGGATGCTTCCCAACAAAACCGCCAGCTACACGTGCTAATTTCGACTATACCCAAATTCACCTCAAGTGAATCAGTAACTATTGTTTAGCATGGGGATGCGGTGTAGTAGTACTTTGCACACTGGGCTTTTGATTCAGGTCAGTGTTTGAAGGTTTCAAGGGAAGAGAAGTTCCAGCACCCGACAAGTAGCCTGACTTCTGGCTGTATATTTATTGTGGTCTCATTCGCTCAGAAGCCCTTCAAGCTAATCCAGCCAGAGATAGACCACCACACCGGGGACTACGTCCCCTACTCTTTTCGAACAGTGTGTGAGTTCTTTAACGTCCAACAGATTATTAGGAACAAGTGTTGTGAGACGGGGCCAACGGTTTATCGTCCTTATCCGAGAAGGCTAGAAAGTCTAAACATTTGCAGATGTCATTACAAAGGCAGCACTTTCTCCTCAATTATTGGTGCTCTACCACTGAACTAACCGGTCGGCGGTGTTTCTAGGCGTAACCCTGGCTGGTATGTTTTTCTTTGCTCTGCATTTTCCTTGGTTAATGTTCCACCATCTCTGATAAATACCAATGATAAAGCAGTGAGCCAATCAGGGCCGGGTTGTTCGAAAGCCGATTAACCCTAATCCAAGATTAAAACTTAACCAAGGAGTTTATTTCTCTATCCACGAACGTTGTTCACCGCTGATATTCTGCAAAATCTTAGATTAGGGAATGTCTATCATGAAAAACAAAAAGCAATAAAAGAAACTTCCATCGAAACTTAAAAACTGCAACCAAAGTTTAGGCTAATCCTGGATTACGTAAATCGGCTTTCGAACAACCGGGCCAACACTAAGCAATTACACGCAGCCGGCGCAAAGCGCGGGAAAATGCGCGCGTGCAAGTCGCGATTGGTTTTGATTTTGGTTTTGGTTCTCATTGGTTGAGAAAGTGGCGCGAGTTTTACTGGCCAATCACAGAGCGAAGCAATGCAAAACCGGAATTACTTTCGACACTCAATGGAAAACCGCGCTATACTGCTGGGAGTGTCGCAGGGAGTGATGTTGTGACACATTAACATCTCATCCTGGGGAGGGGATACACCCGTTCACCTCACCTCACTGAAACTTGGGGGATGCTTAACCATTTACGCGTAAAACCAAGAAATTCCTGTTTCCATATGGAAAGTTCGGGTTGGTTAGAGTTATGCACCCTTCCTTTTGTACATCATCCAGATTCCATTTAAGGGCAAACTAAACCATTTGTTAAATGGGGTTAGTTTCTATATATCGGGCCCTAACAGGGGCTCCTGGCCCTAAGCGATCTGTTTAGATCACTGATTGCTTCACGTGTACCTACGCAAATGTGTATCTGTTGCATCACCTGTACATTATACGAAACAGGAAGGCGACAAGGCGACCGATTCCGAGAACATCTACTTGATGTTGAGAAAGATGACAAAGACGCATCCAAACCATTCACCCGGCATTTTAATCTCCCAAACCATTCCAAATATCACGTCTATCTGCGGCCTTTTCCTACATCAAGGTACCACGGAAAGCAGTAAAATTCTAGAACAAAAATTCATCTTTCTTTTCATTCAATTAATTTATTCCTGTTTTTCACGTTACCACGTTACCACCAATAGCATAGCTCTATCTTCTGTATATAAACCATACACAACGATGACACGACCCACAATTCCTCGATTCGCTCTGTCGAAGGGCTAACGCTCGAAACGTCAGCTTTTTGAATCTCTTTACGGTGGTCAAGTTATATTATCAACTCCGTTGATAAACCAAATTTTCGTAAATCATCTGATGCTTGTGTTGAAATTTTCAACCAGGCTACAATTGTTCAAATAGTGGATATCTTTATCCAGCGGATAAGTCGATCACTATCTGGCCCAGTTGTGCAAAGAGCGGATAACTCTATCCAGCGGATAAGTCGCTATCCAGCGGATAAAATGCATCAGTTGCGATAATTTATCCGCTGGAGAGAGTTATCCGCTCTTTGAACAACTGGGGCCTGGCGGACAACTAATACACATTTATCCGCTAGATAGTTATTTTGCAATAGATGGCATTATCGGCTCTTTGACCAACTGGGGCCAGATTAGTCTGTGTGAACGGTAAGCACCCTTGGTGTAGCTCCATCTTCCATTGGGCCACCCTACCTTACCTTATTTCTTGAAGTCTCCTTTTTCAAAGCGTAAAGACACCCCTGGTCTGTAACCCCCCCCCCTCCCCCCACCACAAATTAATCGGCCGCCTTAACCACCTTAACCCTGAACTTGCCAGAATCGGCGGTGAAAATCCCAAATGACTGACTCTGTTTTGAAAAATCCAGCTTGATTTATTTCTTGTATTATAATAATTTCTACGATCAAGAATTAACTTCGCTGCTTTGTTGTGTAGGGTTTGGAGATTTTTTCCAACTCAATTAAATGAACGCAATTTTAAAAAAATGTGCACCCAAACTCATGTAAACTTACGCATGCAAACTTTGTTAAGGGCATGCAAACTCAAGAAGATGCATGTACACTTTATCAATGCAAAGAAAATCATATAAAAGGCCCCAAACGTAACAAAAGGCACAAATTTTATAAAATAGCTGCAAACTTAAGAAACGCAAAACTGGCAGATATGATGAAATGCAAACGCAAACTTAATAAAAACGTAATGAAAATTGTTTCAAACTAAATATTGCTACAGACTCAATAAAGTGACTACAAACTTAATGAAATGAAGGACCGTACCGCTAAACGCCCTTAAACAGTTCAGAAGTGAAGCGCCAGGCAAGCTGAGCGCAGAACCACGTGAACGTGCATTATGTTTGTAGCCGCCATAAACGTTTGTGTGCATTTTATGCAGAAGATAAAATATGTAACGCCCATACAGATATCACTATCCCGCGGGTTTACAGAGGTGTGCATGTGACTCAAATACTACCCGTAGATTCATCATAACTCTTATGAATTATTAATAAATAAGTTTTAAAATTCAGTTTGTAGCCATTTTGTTGAGTTTGTAAGTTCTCCATTGTAGGCATTGGCATTTTATAAGTTTCTATTGGCAGGGCTGCAATAGATGCCGACTCTCCCGGATTATCCGGGAGTGTCCAGGATACGGAACAAATCTCCCGGTCTCCCGTACGGGTAATCAAATCTCCCGGGCAAAAACGACTTTGAACCTTTTAAAGACTTCGCCCCACTGTAGACTCAAATCGCTTCCTCAAATTAATTAATACATTTCTGCAACTCTGACTTTCAAACAAACTTACGTTGACAGAAACTGAACAAAAAGGAGGGCCTCATTCGATTATGAAAAGATGGTCGATTTCATTTGGAAAGAAGTCATTTTTTTTGGGGGGGGGGGGGGGGGGGCGAGGGTGGCGGTGGGTGGGGTTTTTGTGGGGAGGAAGGAGTGATTAAAACAAAAATCTCCAGATTTTAGATCTCCAGAGGTTGGCATCTCTGTTGATTGGTTGCCTCATATCTAATCAGTGGAATCAATGGAATCAATTCCGTTGTAGTTCAGTTGGTTTAGTGACTTCCTTTGTTTGGTAAAATATTCTTTTCATGTTATCTTTTTCATAGGATCTGCAGTGTACAAGGGGTGTACAACAGAAAACGCCATTGTTATCAATGACACTGGCAAATTTTTTGAGCTATATTTTCTTAATTTTATAATTATATTTTGCTTTCATGCATATTATCCAATTCGCTGCCTCTTCTTCGCAAAAGTGTTTGTTTCTCGCCCACATCGACCTAGGTACGGTAACTAAATTGCAATAGAAGCTAATAGATGACATCAACCTCCAGTAGGTAATTAACCTAAGCAAATAAAAAACGACATGGACTGGAGATTAGCCTCAAAGTATTTTCTTTTAATAATACAAAAATAACCACTATCACTTTATTTTCTAACACTTTCATTTGTATTGTACAATTTTCTGTTTCTTTTTCTATAGGCGTTCATTACTCGTGCGGCCCCAAAGGGGGTTTGGGTCTGGAATAGGGTATCGATTTTGACCATTTCGGTCTGAAATAGGGTATGGTTTGTGCACTCTAGCCTTGATTTGGTATGTTTTTTTAGGAGAAGCTACTTCTGATCTTCATCAGTACGCGATAAGATCACCAACAAAAGCCCTTCTCAAATTATGTAAACGCCAACCGTGTACGTGAAAGAAGTCTGAAATAGGGTATCGAATTTTTTGTCAGGTCTGAAATAGGGTAGGGAAATATTGCAGATTTTGGTCTGAAATAGGTTAAGGGTTTCAGGAAGCGGGCCGCACACTCCCATCAATCCCCCCCCCCGGGCTCGTCATTTCTATCCAGGTAGGTCACTGGCGAGGTAACAACACTATATCTTCGAATTATCCTTCGGAGCCTTGAATAATGAAAATTTTGTAGCTGTTGTCAGTTCTTGAACACGAATTATTCAACTTTTTCGAAACTGTTCACATAGTAATTTTCTCAGTAGGTGAAGTCAAAGTTTACCGCCATTTTTCTGGTTAATGCAGTTAAACTGGTGTTAGCGGAGCCTTGTGACATTTTGAGTGTGTTACATAAAGCAAAACCGATCAAAATATGGCGGATTATTCAAGCGACCCTGCTACTATAGTAAAACAGGCCAGGTAGGGGAATTTGCTTTCATCAAATATGGATTGTGCTACCTTTTAGACCAACTAGAAAATGTATGGGTTACTCTCCTGTACATACAGACTATTACAAGAACCAGACTTCAAAGAATTCTGCACCAAAGTTCTGGGAATTTTGCGAAGTCGTGAACGAGGATCAGAGTGTACGAACGTGTTGAGGCGACTGTTTTTGCTGTTAGCAGCTACCAGACAAAGAAGAAGGTAAATTTTCATTTTTTTGGCAACATCAGATTATATTTCATGGGGAATGGTCATATTAATTTCGAGTGCCGTTTATGCTTATACGTATGCTGGTAGCAGCCGGTTTCGCCCCCTGCCGAGTTCGCCCCGTTCGAGTAATGCACATGTAATCGATTTCCCCGTGGGGTCGACCCCCGGGCCAACCAGGGAGATATGCGGGGGATACAAAGAGATGGATATGATTCTTTGCCCGAGGGTAGGGGAAAAACGACAATATTTTACGATCAAAGATTAGGGGGTGAGGGAAATCACGAGTTTGTTAAGGATGTCAGGGGGATTTTCTGCTGAGTGCACACCTCACCCAGGGGACTTTGTTATGCAAGATTCCCCGACTCCCCGAGGAAATTCCTCAAGTTTGCTTGACTGATTTTACAATCCCCCTGGTTAGCCCGGGGGTCGACCCCACGGAGAAGCTGATGACATGTGCATAATGATAAATAAAACGGAAAAAAAAAAAATAAAACAAGTCAGACAGAAAAGGTTTCTTTACAAGTGAAGATTAACTAAAATGGAAAACGGTTTCCTCAAAACAAGTCAGGCAGATAAGTATGGTCTTATCTAAGTAACAATAAGTTTTCTAGGCCTTGTGCTTTAATCAAAGAGCCGATTATAATACAATGTTGTTACCTTGCAATAACTATAGGGTGTAACAATTACTCTCTTTTATCAGTCTGTCAACTGAATTGATTGAGGAGCTTAAAAATGTTGCTTGTGAACCTGCACAAGGATCTAAGAAATTACGACTTCTCTGCTCTGCTATCTTGCGTGAAATAACTCCAACCAGTCAGCTTGTCATTGCTAATGTGGATCCACCTGTTGAACAGAAGTGGATTCCAATAATCTTACCTCTGGCATGGATGCAAGTAAGTGCGATCAATTTGTCTGTCCATCTGTCCATTCATCCTTCTTTCCTTCCACCACCCACCTATCCATCTGTCCATCCCTCCGGTTGTCCATGCATGGGTTTATCCTTCATACTAGCCACCCATCTGTTCATGCATGCATGCACCCGTCCATCTATCTCTCCAATCCATCCACCCACCCAACTGTGCGTCCCTCCCTCCCTCCTGCATCTGTCTGTCCTCCTCCTCCGTCCCTCCATCCTTTCTCCCTCCCTAACTGTTATCAATGGAATAATTTAATTTGTTTCTTAACATGTACAGATTTTATGTGAAACAGTTTTAATATCATAATGTTATATATTTTAATTTGATAAAATACCATAAGAAACAACTTCTATTAAAGATTAAAGGCACATAGGAGCTTACATGTTCTGGCATTCTCTTAGTTTGCAGCACCTCAAACAAGCCCTCAAATGGCTATCACTTTTTTCAAAGTGAACTATTGGAATTGTAAGGTAATATCTGAGATTTTTGTGCTGCCAACGATATAAAGTCTTGGTTAAATTACCTTTTTTATAGGGCCAGGAGAAAGGTTGCTGGTCAATACATGTGCCACAACTTGTACAGTAAGTAGAAACACACGTGTTTCATTCTAATAAATCATCTTTAAAGGTTAATCAGATAGTTTGTTTCAACTTTTTGTTGATTGTTTTCTAGATGGTTAACCAAACCTGGGGTGCCTGTGGAGCTACAGACGATGTCTCTTGGATCTTTGCAGTTGTTAATTCACATTGATGACAGTGTGATATCACAAGGTTTTTACCAATATGATTAAAAAAAATAAATTTTCCCAAATCAGAATGAGAAAAGCTTTTAATGAGACTGTTTTCCTATAGACCTTTTTAGCTTGTAGATTTTGTTTTCCCAATGTAGACCATGTGATGTTACCCTAGAGAACTGTTTCTTTGAAATTTTGCCTTATTCACGTGCATATGTACGCATAATTTATGAAAAAACAAAGGACAAAACCCCTTGGGAAGATCACATGGTCTACATTGGGAAAAACAAAATCTACAAGCTAAAAAGGTCTATTATATAGCTAACAACATCAGATTTACTTAATTATCATCAGCCATTTCAAATTGTTAGAATTATTATTCCTCTTTTGTTTATTCTTTGGATGGATGTCTCTTTTCCTTTGCCAGGGTGATTTTTTAGCTTAAGTTAATTGTTACTTTTCACTGCTTGGTACAGCAAAAGGGTGTAAACAAGAGACATGATCCAGGAAGGAACTGTCTTAAAGTAATGGTTGCTTTTGGGTTTTTATCTAAATATCTTTAACCAACCCCAAGGTAAAGTGGGTTTTTTAGGCCACATGCTAAAAGCATGGGAATGAGAAGTAATAAGAAAACCCCTAAAATTCATGTTTCCTTTCTGGTACCCAGCCTGTCAACTGTTGTGCTATTTTTCAGTTAAAACAAATTGCCGAAACTTGCACATTTGTGATGGTGGAGGCAACATGTCAAGAACTTAGGGCACAGAAATTGTAATCTGGTGGTGCTGGGTTTGATTCCGACCCTGTCCGCTAGCTGGAGTTGTTCCTTGGTGGCCTGAAATTCAACGCCTCAGCCACTCTGGAAATAGCCAGCTGGTCTCCCTTCTGCTAGTTGTGATTTTTAACCATGTTCTAAAGGTGCTGTTTGAAATATTTTATTTCCGTCCAGTTTGTTTTAATTGTTAATCCCTGAATTCCCTCTTGGGGAGAAGATAACAGAGAGTGTGTTTGCTGCCGTGACCAGCAGCCCTATTGGTTTATTGGAACAGAAGAAAATAATTTGCATAAAATGTAGAGTTCAATTCCCAAAATAATCTCTTTCACCTCCAACATGGCCACTGTGACATCAAGTGAACACACTCTATATTGAAGACATTTATTTAGAGCAGCTTACTCTATGAATAGCTCGTGATATTTTATAGACTTTTATTATACCCAGAATTGTAAATACAGTGTAACTCTTTTTAACTTCTTTTTTTTAACTTGTTTTTGACTCTTTTTTAATTTTTAACTGTTTTTTTTTTAATTTGCAAGGTGCATTTGATCATATTCATATGCTAATTTGCACCAAAGAAATATTAATTATTATTATTATTATTATTATTATTATCTATAGTAATTTTTTATCTCAGTTATAGTAATTATTAAGTATAGACTATAGTGTTGTCTTTATATGGTTAGGGAACGTGTGGATGTTTTTCATTTCATGTACACTGTACTAGATGATGCTGGTGGAGTGAGTCGTCAGATGGCCAACTGGTTAAAAAATGCCAGCACTGTATCTGCACCCAACCCTAACCAGAGACAGATATTGAGAGGAGGCAAAGCTAAAGGGGTTAGATGCTCACAGTGCATATTATTATTGAAAAATAGCGTTCACATAATTATGTTTCTGAACTTTTCTAACAGTTTATTATTGTAACTCAGAAACAAAGAACCGTTGAATCTTGTTTTCTTTGCCGAGAAAATACTTGTGATGAATACATTTCTTTTCTGTTTATAGACCCTATGCAAAAATGACTGCCTTTAA
Source organism: Pachyseris speciosa (assembly GCA_016490735.1). Lineage (NCBI taxonomy): Eukaryota > Metazoa > Cnidaria > Anthozoa > Scleractinia > Pachyseridae > Pachyseris > Pachyseris speciosa. The sequence continues at coordinate 526,918 of JAEMWC010000042.1, read as the reverse complement.
ATTATTCTTTTGTTCATATTCAAAATAGCCTCACTAACTTCATTTGGGAACTTCAGAATTTTGATCTTAAAAACGAGGTTAGTGAGGCTGTTTTGAATACGAACAAAAGAATAATTTAAAGGCAGCCATTTTCTCATAGGGTCTACAGTTATAACTTTGATTGATTCATTTTTTTCCTAAAATCCACTGGTATGTTACTCTGATATCAAGGAGGCATGATAACGTGTCTGGTTTCCTTTAAAATATTAAAATATGCATTTGCAACATTTTTTTGTTTTTTTTGTCTACTGTACTTGTGTTGCAAGCTACATGTACTTTATAATTTTTTTCATATCCTTTTTGTCACAGTACCAGTTGGTTACTGAGATTGATGGAACATCATCAAGATATTTCTTTACAGTTTTAAGTATTGGTAAGTAAAAGATTGTCAAGATAAAATTCAGGAAATTCAGTAACAGGGGGTCTGGTTGTCATAAGTGAGAGCATGGTCTCATGACTTCCACTCCAACCTGCTGTTTCCTGCATCTGGATATTTATTATTATTATATCTCTCACTTAGTATGCACACTGTGATTGGACAATTTTGCGGGTCGTATTCTACAGTATGGCCCGCTTAACTTCAACTAGTTTTCTTTCCCACGTGCCGGATTAACCTCAGAGATATAATAAATATCTTACTAAGCTCGTTTTCTTGGTCCGTACTGTAAGTAACGGATCCTTGTTTTTTTCCATTAATTCATGGCCCATGCGCTTCACGCTTGGGCCATAAATCAACGGGAAAAAACTCGGTCTGTAACTTACAGTACAGACCTTGAACTCGATTAGTAAGAGGTATGTATACTTTTTGTTAGTTAAAAGTGTCTTTGTCAAGTAATAAAAATGCTCAGATTCAATGTACAAAATTTATCAAAGTGGACAACAACAACACCTGGAATAACAACGTTAACAACAAACGTTCTGCAAATGCTTATGTTATAGGCATTCTTCAGTTGTGGCCCCCTGTTCTTTCCCAGATCAATTTCAGCTGAAACCCACCTTATCTGTGAACAGTTCTGTGAAAAACATGCCTCTTGGTTGCCCACTTATTAAGTTGAAGGTTTTGATTTTAAATTTGGTGCACTTGGTCTAACTAATATGATGTCCTTTGTTTCTGATCCACAGCCCAGTACTTTTTTCCCGACCAAGTTTTAAACATCCACAGCTTTTCTATGCTCCGATCTTGGCTCCACCACTTCACATTTGCCAGCTCAACTGCACCTTCACCAAGAAGTGGCCATTCACCTCTGATTTCTGCAACTGCATCCCAGTCAGGCTCAGTTGAGAACCTAAGTCAGTCCATTCACTTTTCAGAATCCCCTTCCGGACACCGCACCCTCAATCAAAGCCAGTCAAGCATGGATAATATCTCCATTGGCTCCGAGTCTTCTATAGGCTTTATCATCCCTTTGTCACGCTCATCTCCACTGGAAACTGGTGACCATTCTGTTTCCCAGTCCCCCACTCTTGGACAATTGTCTGATAAAGCTGATAAGGACTCGCTATCAAATGACAGTGGCTCTAGGCCCCAGACTCCTTTGAGCTTTCCTCTTGATGCTGAGGAGATCAGCACAAAGGGCCAACCACATGCTGCAGCTAAGCAAATGAGACATCAGAGAAGTCATTCCATGTTAAGTTTCTCCAAACTATTTCCTTCAAGTCTGCATGGTGCAAAAACAGGGGAACAAGAGTTGAAGGAGAGATCATGTGAATATTGCCTCAGGCTGCTGGAACAAAGTGAAAGAAGTAAGTATTTTACCCCAAAAGTTATGATTAAATTATTTTGGACAAAAACTTGTGTGGAGTGTTTCACAGCTGTTCAGAGTTTTGATAATAAGAAATCATGGGAAATGTTAGTGTAAAATGCAGCCCTGTCAAAATGTGCCAGCAGCCTGCAAATTTGCCAGCTACAGTCAATTACATGCCCCTTCCCTTACACTTGGACTTCACTGGGAGTTCTCTAGCAGGCAAGGGCTGCCTACTACTGCAAAAGATTTTAATAGGGCTGACAAAAAGTTGTGTGAAGTGTTTTGTAGTTTAGAGAGTTTTAACATCCAAAATTTTGATGATGTTTGATAAAAAGGAATCATGGAAAATGTTAGTGAAAAATGTGGCAATGGCCGTTTTTATGCTAGAGACGTTAGAGTCGTCCAGACGCATTTAACGTCTGAGACGTTAAAGCCGTCTGGTATAAAAATGGGACACGTAAAAGTAGACGACGTAACAGAAAACAATATTTTTCTTAAAATAGACTGGGTTCTATTCTCGGAGTGGACGATAGGCATGAGTAAACTCGGCGCCAAATAAACTTCAAACGCGCGAATGTAAGAACAAATGAACATGGCAAAATTGCAGATTTTGAAATCTAACTTCTCGATGTTGTCAAGAAAGACAAAAAATGGAGATGCAAATGTTTTTGACAAAGAAAATCATTCGAGGAAGCAGTTTTTCAGGCGATGGACGAGAAAATAGATATGGCCAAAGCACTTGGCTTGTCCGCCGTGGCGACCAAGAGAACAAGGGAGGAACGAAGTGCTGATTAACAAAGAAGTTCAGGGCTAAATACGTCCCAATTAGGTCATCCCGTTTTTATACTAGATGCATTTAATGTCTGAGACGTTAAAGTCGTCTGATAAGTGCGTCTAAACGACACACTTAAATGAAGACGTTAAAGTCATCAGACGTTAAATGCATCTGTCTTATTTACCGTTTTTATACTAGACGTTAAAGTCGTCTCAAGACGACTTTCACGTCTCAGACGACTTTAACGTCTCTAGCATAAAAACGGCCAATGCTGTGAAGAGGCATTTGCGAAAGGGTTCTGGTTTGTTTGTAGACATGTTGTAATATTATTTTGTGTAGAAGAATCAAAGTAGATTTTAAAATTTGTCATAATTTAAAGTAGGAGTCATGGCTTAAAAATTCAGCACGAAAGAATAATATCTGGAATGAAGAATATTCAGGCTTAAATATTACGCAGAAATATCCATCATCATTTTAAGTCCGTGGTTGAGCCTTATTTATTTGGGTGAGAGAGGTAAGACCTATAGGAGTGAGTCACTTTTACAACAAATAAAAAAAAGATGTGTATTACTGGAATTGGCTCATTGCCATGGCAACAGCTGCTTTATAGTTTGAAATTACACATCTGGGCTGAAACATCAGAGTAAGTGCATCTGAGTTAGGCATGTCTCATGTTCTTATCCTCTTTTTGTAAAGCAAACTTATTTTGAATGTAGTGAAAATGTAAAGCTTGTGGGATGTGGCTGGAGTGACAAGGATACCTCACAAATTAATGTGATTTGGTAAGCTGAAGCCACTCTTTGGGCACTAAGGCCACATGGTAGTGGGCATTACCCCTTGAATCTACCAAATCAAAGATTGAGCCTAAGCAATAGCAGCCATGGACAGCTGTTTTGGCCTTGTTAGGCAATCATCAGCATGGCATAGCTATTGCATGTTCAGGCTCAAGTACCCACATATGAATAAAACAAGCAGTGAAAATGTAACTCTTGTGGGAGGTGGCTGGAGTGACAAGGATACCTCACAAATTAGTGTGATCTGATAAGCAAGTTATGCAATCTGGTAAGCTGAATATGATTAATGTGATCTGGTAAGCTTGAAATGTACTTTCATTGATTGGAGTTGTGAAATATACCTAATGCACTCACCACTTGTCTTTTTTTATATGTATGTTGAGTTTTTAATAATTATTATTAGTCTTGGGTTAAAAATAGTGTTTGACAATTGAAAATAATAAATAAAAATTGATAATTATTTAGCATTTTATACTATTTCCTATTTTTCAGAACCAAGCAAACAACAAGATGCCATCTTGATTGAGGCAGTAAGCAACTTTGTATTGTTTTTAGTTTATTTTAAAAATAGAAACCAAAAAGACAACAATGGCTGACAGATTCATTAAAGTCAGACCATCAGAATCAGGTATTCTAACAAAATGATTAATTCAAGTATGAACACGAATTGGTAAACATTTTAACTATGTTATTAGTTTGGAGTAAACTTTGTGAGTAACTGCTGTAATTATACAGTGAATTTTAAGTATGATAAAGATTGATTTGTTCCAGCATTTCTTACATGTACTGCCACCTCCATCAGCGTGTTGAACATAAACATTCCGTATTTGGGAAACACTTCGAGGATGAGCATAATTTAAAGCCGTCGAACCTGTGCGAGAATTTCAAAATTCTTAAGAAATGCCGGAGTAAACTGGAGTGTTTAATTTTTGAAATGCTCTTGATTAAGAAGAAAAGACCGAAGCTCAATACCCAAAGTGACTCCATTTGCGTGAAACTCTTTGTGTGAACACTAGACTCTTGTGCTATTATTTCATTATTTGCATTCTTGTCAATATTCACATATACACACCTATTTCTGTATATATTTAATGTCACTTATGTTAATGTCTCCACATTTGACAATGATGACATGAGGTTGTCAAAACATCATGTAACATTTTTATTGTTAATTTTCCTTTTGAAATTTTAAGTGTAACACATATTTTCTTATTTCTTTACAGTGTCTTGTGGAGGCCATCTACATTCTGGACACCCTCTGCTCCACGGACAAATCTTTGATTCCCAAGCTGATTGAGATTATCAGAAGACTCTATGCTCGAGTCACTTCAGACATAAGTAAGTGGAAACGAGTGCTGATTCCCGTGGTGCAGTTTCTTCTCAATCATGGTGAGTGCAGGGCTGTTTTGATATAACTACATACTGTATGAATAAGTTGGTTCCTGCATGAAATTATAAAATCTATGAAATTTGGTGACCATATTACACTATAGTCTTAATACAAGTTTTCACTGGTTGTGTGTTTTCCTCATTTTAATTCTTAAGTACCATTTTCAATAGACATATTCTATTTACAATACATTTTATCTTGGCTAATCTAGTTAACGATTAGATTATGAGCTCAAATCGCAGCCCAAATCAGCTATCATGCATAGAAATCGAGAGCGAATAATCTAAGTATATATGGTAAATCTACCAGTTGTTCAAAACTAAACAAGTAAATTATCGAAATCCTCCTCGCAGGCACTTCGAAAATGCAAAGAAGCGGCTGCCATTTTGTTGACAACCGCTACTCTCTATCTATCACAGAATAGATAGCGAGTAGGGTAGCCAATCAGACAATGACATTCATGATAGAACGCTAGTAGATTTATACTAATGTGTGATATAAATTAAGGTGATCTTTCAGTGATTATTTTACAGGTGAAACAGTTGTATTTGATCCTGAACCTGCCTGCAAAACTCTGCTTGGTCCTGTGCTAAGTTCATATTATTCTAAGTATGTGCTTTTTATGATAGATTTCATTTTGTTCAAATAATGTAACTATTACTTTCCATATTGTTTTCAGGCATGCTTGTATTGTTTGGCCTTAGTGGTGTTAAGTTTTTCAAAGAATTAAAGTGCAACTAACCCCTATTATTTTTATTTGCCAAAAATAATCTCCCTATTGGTCAAAGCATTTCATTTTCTTTTCGTTTGTTTTTACTAGCTTGCCAAAGTTTTCAAATTTGGCGCTTTTTTCGGCCATGACCGAGCACTTGGAAGAATGGGCCCCAGTTGTCCTGTGATGTCATCGAAGGACATCAACATTCGCGTGAAAGCAGAGAAATCAAAGAATCGTAGGCCACAACAATCATCGATTTGAGAAGGAGCTTCGCTTATGCCTGACCGCTGTGTGGTGTATGGCTGCGACAGTAAAGCAGATCCCAAAAATGGAATTGGCCTGCATAAAATTCCGTTTTTTGGAGACAATAGTCTGCAATGCTGAAGAAGATGGAAGAGATGGATCAACTTTGTTCTTCGCAGACGAGCCCATTGGAAACCAACGAAGCATTCCAAGATCTGCTCCCTACATTTTAGAAGAGACGATTTCTCCCGGATGTTTACTGCTCCTCCTGGGCAAGAAAAGCCATCTTCACCGAGGTTGATGGCGGACGATCTTGGGCCATGTGTCTTCCCAACAATTCAGATTAATATTCACTCTTAATGGTGCTCGTTCGTAACTTAATTTTGTTGAAACAGGGTTTTCTTCGAACGTTCTTAGTAATGAATTTTTACAATGTAACTCCTCCAAACTAGAAACACAAAATGTGTGCAATTCGTTATATGATATGGAAATTTTCTCTTCTCACACGCATTGTCTGTCAAATCTATTTTTAATTCAATGTTTTTTTTTATACTTTGTGCTATTTTTGGCTGACGAGTGAAGATCATCTCGGCGATGTTTCTATCCAGATTATACACGTATTTCACTTCGGATGTTTCCTTGGAGTTTTACTTGTGTTCCATCGAATGATTATCAATTTATGTATTTCAAAGGTGAGGAGCAATATTTGAAGTTGGCCTCGTTAACTCATACATACGATAAGCAACCATGTGTTGTTTCCGTCCTTGTGGTCGCTAAAAATGAGTGGTTTTGTCGAACAAACTTGTTCAATCAACCGTGTCAGCTTTGAATTCCTTACGCTTGCCAAGCGGCTACTGGCTAGCAACTACATTATTCGCCTACTTGTACACTGTGTATATTCGTTGAGAAATAGGCCGCTAATTCTCAAAATTTGATCGCTTTTGATGGCAGTGTCCACGATGAACTGCAGCGATCTTGATTCATTGCGCTTATGAACGAGTGGCCATATGAACATAAATTCAGTTAGGTGTAGGTTCCATTTCTCAAGGCAGACCACATTGAAACCAGGATGCTGGGTAACACACTTCAAAACTATTCCATCTGGAATGTCTTGCAGTACAATATCACCACTCATGGCTTCTTTGCAACCGTCTAATTCCTGGCAGCAGTAACATTCACTTATGTTGTGGAGGGCAGAATGGCTGCAGTTTCCGCATGTCGACACCTATAATACAACTACAAAGAATCAGGCAAACATACTGCTTATAATGTACAACGAATAAGATTGTAATACTCTCATACAGACAGTCAAGCTTGCTGACGAAAGTACATAATTAATTGACAGTATTCCCGCGAAATAATTTTCCGAAACTCACCAAGACTCCACTTGAACTGCACCGTCTAGTCTGCCTGCCCTGAAGCTCTTGCTCTAACCGTTTATTTTCCTTGTTTTCTTCTTCTTTATTTCTTTAGCCATTCCTCATCAGCCAAAGACTCATCAGCATAGGCCATTATGTCATCTGAGCTTTCACAACGTGAAGCACACGTGTGTTTGTCTTCGCGATCTTCCTCTTCCACTTCAATGAAAAAACGTGCCACTGAGTCTCTACGCCGTTAAAATAACTAATGAAACTTGTCCGAAAACAGCTTCTCGGTCATATGCTTTGTAGGACACGGCAAAGCGACTCCTTTGATGACGTGACAGAAAGGCTTGTCCCAGCTCCCTCAAATGCTTGATCATGGGGCAGAGGAGGTTCAACTTCAAACGACTGTAGAAGCGCGAGGATTTTATCAATCACGGAAATTTTTTCACTGGAAGTATCATGGCAATTAAGAGATTTTATTTTGCGAAAAAAAAAATGGGGTTACTTGCACTTTAAGTTTAACACAGTAAAGCCATAATTACAAAGGAATTAATGATTGACAGTAGTTTGTGTAAACATGACTTAAGCTTTAATGAGGCCTTCCAAGGGGTGGTCTGGTGTTGCTTTGTCACTCCTTTATGACTGTGCCTGTCACTTGTTTCCAGTTAGGGACAAAATGATGCTGTCGCAAAGAAAGCAAAGAGGAACGGAAAGTGAATTGTCACTGTCGCAAAATGCACCTGTTTTCTGCAAATTTCTGTTGGTTGTCAGTATCATGGCAATTAAGAGATTTTATTTTGCGAAAAAAAATGGGGTTACTTGCACTTTAAGTTTAACACAGTAAAGCCATAATTACAAAGGAATTAATGACTGACAGTAGTTTGTGTAAACATGACTTAAGCTTTAATGAGGCCTTCCAAGGGGTGGTCTGGTGTTGCTTTGTCACTCCTTTATGACTGTGCCTGTCACTTGTTTCCAGTTAGGGACAAAATGATGCTGTTGCAAAGAAAGCAAAGAGGAACGGAAAGTGAATTGTCACTGTCGCAAAATGCACCTGTTTTCTGCAAATTTCTGTTGGTTGTCAGTGTTTTGGGAGGAGATTGTTGCCTGTTTGCGGAGCCATGTCGCTTGTCGTTTCTACCCCTTGGAAGGCCTCATTAATTTTGCCTCTTGATTTTTGCAACTAGAAGTTACAATAATTAAGCCATTAAATTTGCCATTAACTTTAAGATGTTGTTAGTAAAGCCAACCTTTTGTTTTGCCTTTGTTTTTTTATCTCTCAGTTCTTCCCTTGCATTTGAAATTGTTTTCTTTTGCCTGGAAAACTTGGAAAAACTCTGCTTTTCAACTAGCATTCTTTCAAAGTACTTCCCAAATTTATTAAAGGTGAGTAATAAGTTCAATTCAGCTAGTCAATAATGCATCTTCTTTTATTTCTTAAACCCTCAATAGCTTTTAAATACCTACCATGTTTAATTGCACTTCTCTGAATTAATGCAATGCTAAATGGAAAGGTAAATTACTCTTTTCTTGTTGTTACAAACCTGTTAACCTGCCTCACTTCTGTTGACCGAGGATTTCAATTCTCAGCACTGCCTTCTTCTTACTTTTCTGTTGGTTAATTCAGTGTTGTTTGTTTAAACTGTCATTTACCTGAATAAGTTAATATGAGAATGAATATATAAAAATCATATATTTGAACTGCAGATTAATAATTAAACATGCATGTGACTGATCATCACAGTTATGAACACTACTTAAGCAGTAGTGAAAATAAAGCCTTCCTTCAGTAGTGAAAATAAATTCAGGCTTGTACAGGATTCAAACCCACGACCTCTATGATACCGGTATCCTAGAGGTCATGGGTTCGAATCCCGTACAAGCCTGAATTTTTTTTCAGGCTTCATTTTTGCTACTGCTTAAGTAGTGTTCATAACTGCGATGATCAGTCACATATTTAATGAATAAGTTAAGTTATCAAATAGATTCCATTTGACTGTGGGTGTCTATTCTGGCAATACCAGATGACATCAAAATGTGGTAAGAAGGGAGAAGTACACTACAATGGGGTGACTCATGTTCTTACTGTGTTTTCATGTCCTCTTTGTGTTGTCAGAGTACTCACACAGGGTCATGTGGAATCTATTTGTCTTATACATTGCCTGGACGTTAATATCCCAGACAAAGATTAGAGTGGTTTTCAAAAAACGTTATAGCAATGGTTTGCACAGAGATTGACTGGACTAATATTACTCCATTTATGATCAATAACAAGTGAGCACATCTAATGGCTAATGCATGGCTTACAATGTGTCCTTGGAATGTGTCTATAAATACTTAATCACAAACCCCAGTCTTTTTGGCCAATCAAAACACTAGTTTTACCATTGTATAGCATGCTACAACAGGGACCGGGTATTTTCCCCAGTCCCCTGCTACTTTTTGTACATCCCCGCCAAGTGACAGCCCTGTACAACATTCACCTTCTTGTTCAACCAGCATTGACATGAGATCAGAATTGCATTTAGTTCTACCTGGTGAGTTGAGTTTGTTTTTGAATAGCAAGTACCTTCACAGCCAGTAGCCTTGTAGCTCCTATGAGCTCTAAATTTCAGTGGTGGGGATAGTGTCGCAGCACTATTGTTTTAGGGCTAGGGTCCATTGTTTGTGTTGTTTGTTCTTTTGTCTCTCTGAAGGGTGGTCTCCAATCAGGTGAGACCTTGTAAGAGCTGCAAGGTGACCCTTCACAGCTGGATAGGCAAAATAAATGCTGTTTTGGTACACATTTTAGATTCTGGCATGGTATCCACGAACTTATGTCAAGGAATTTATGGACATGTTACCTGCCATGTTAAACAACGATACTGTAGTGGAGGTATGACCCTCTCAAACCTTATCAACAAAGATTTGTCCCTCTTTAACCCATTGGCACCCATGCCAGCCAAAACTGACCGCGCAGAACCACGTCCCTTGTACCGCTTGTGACATCATCAGTTTTAATGCTCATGGACAACTTTTACATGTAGCATGTGTAGGGGAAGAGATCTTTCAAACCATACCCAAATGAGTACGATTCTGTCCAGCAGGCTGGAGAAAACGCAAAAAAACCAAGTGATGTTGAACCGAAAATTTGAATGAAAATCTTGTTCCACTACCCACCTGCACTTCCTTCCACCTAATCCTATGATCCTAAAAGTTTTCCACAAATCTTTTCCCACCAAAAGGAAGCCCAGGAAATGCCCAGCAAGAGAAAAAGAAAGTGAGGCAAGAAAAGTGAAAGAAAAGGGGAGGAGAGAAAGCGAAAAGTAGAAGGAGAGGGGGCGGTGAAACTTTTCAACCAAAAAACTATCTCGAAATTTTGCTTTCTGCTAATATTAAGCATCAGGAACAAATGGCGCGATGAACTCCACCAGCAAACAGAGTTTTGGGCAGTTTTGGTTAAATTGGCTAGAATCTGGCCAGAAAATGGCTCGACGAGCTTCAAAAGGTGTTTTTCAGTAAAATGCTGGGTAGTCAATGGGTTAAGGACATGGGTTGACTCCTAACACAAAGATAGAAGGTGTGTAACTATGTAGGAAAAGCAAGTTTTAGCAAATAATATTGGAATGTAAAGAGAAAATTGAGGGTAACCGAGGATCATTTGTCACAAGTGGAGGTTGGGTGCTCATGGACCTGGGGGCTGGTACCGCCAACCCAAACCCAGGTCGGTAGAACACCCATAAGCCTGCCGTACCCGCAACCCAGCCATGAGCCCCACCCGCAACACCAAGCCCCAAACCAAGCACCTGTCACACTGAACTAATCAGTTCAGTGGAAGAAACAATAAATAAATAAATAAATTAATAATAATAATAAAATAACAATAATAATAATAATAATAATAATAATAATAATAATAATAATAAGAAAATTAAAGGGAGGGGAGGGAGGGGAAATACTCAAAAACACACGAGCTGCAACGCCCCATACACAGAGCAAGTAAAAACTACAAGCATGTGGAAAAGGTGCACGCATAAAATAAACAGAACCGCTGCTGACCACTGGACTACCTGAAGACGTCAGACATAAGCCAGAAAGGCTACTAGCAAACGCAAACGCCATGCCATGCCAATAACGGAGCAAAAACTTGCTCCTAGTCATTAACTAGGTTAAATTGCATTTAACTCCATTTGATTATCCCTGAAAAAATATTTGGTTATCCCCAATTTTTTTTTCTTTTTGGACAACAGTGAGGCTGAGTGAGATCTGCTTTTGTTGTGTAGTTGTAAAGCATTAGGATGCACAAACCTAGTTTTCCAGGCAATTCTGAGATGCCCAGAATGCATGCGTGCAATATCTTTAGGAGGCACCATCCTTATTACTGCAGTTCAGACCTAACTAGTTCTTTTTGTTGCCTCCTGCTCTTAGATGTTTCACGCTCTGCTTGATCTGCCTTGCCTGGCAGCTGCATTGTGTACTTCATGGGCTGTCAAAGGTAAGACGGCCAAATTAATATCCCCAATTTCTGCAGCACATTACCTTTGGCATTATGCCCTGGATAAAAAGTTATTTTGAGGTGGGATTGAAGCAGTGATCTGAAAATACCCATGGGCAAAAGTCTTTGCCCAGAAAATATCAGAACCGGTAAAATTATTCCAGGAGCCCAAAACGTTATTTGTTAGAATCTCAAATTGTTACCTGAAACTGTACTAGGTAAGTAAAGGTTTAAAAATTTCCAGGATACAGAACTGATTAATTGCAAATTTCAATTACACAAAGATCATTTACATCTTCCTGTCATAGTTACTTTGCAACTTCTGTATTGGTCTAATTTCCCATCAGATAGATAATGTGAGCGTACAAAAATGGTTTGGAACTCTGAGGGTCCGTTAATTTTTAGCTGAGTTTTATTTATTAGTACATGTACCAAGGTGGCGAAAATCCTGTCCCCCAGCCAAGATGATTTCAAAAGTTGTCAGAAAGAATTAAATGTTTAAAGAAAAGACTTTAACTCTGAGTGATGAACCTGCACGCAACTGACCGTTGATTACATAATGTTCAATAAATGAGCAGGATTGTTTTATCAAGTTTAAAACATGAGGTGCGCTGAGTGTTTTAGGACTTGATGTGAATTTATTGCACAGTTTCAAAAGCATTACATAACTGAACATCTATCCATTCCTACACTAATGGTTAGATTTTGTGTAAATTTGGCCCAGAAAATCAGATGCAAAATAGAGCCACGTCTATATTAGATTTGAAGACACTCATCAAACATTCTTAAATTTAAAAATTTCTTTTGAATTTCCTTCTTGAATTATTAATAAGTTTGTGAAGAAAAGACTGGAACGTATTGACGAACCGTGTAACTGACCGTTGATTACATTAATTTTGCTTCCAACAGTAAAAGCCAACAGTGGAGACAAGATTACATTCGGTCAACAATCGTCTGCAGACACTTTTCTGGTGCCTGACTACAGACCTCTGTACAGCTTCATTCTGAGGCCTGAGGCTGGACATGGAGACACCATAGACAAGTAGAGTTTATTTTGCAGACATTTTTTTTAAACAGTTTTTGGCTAAACCTCTTTGTAACTTTTTTCTCAGTCCTGAGGCTAGAGAAGTGGTGATCACAGTCATAAATTATGAGATATTTTGATTGCATGTATAAATTTTCTTCAATAGACCTTTTTAGATTGTACATTTTGTTTTCCCAATGTAGACCATGTGATCTTCCCAAGGGGATTGCCTTTTGTCTTTTCATAAATTATGCATACATATGCACATGAATAAGGCGAAATTTCAAAGAAACAATTCTCTAGGGTAACATCACATGGTGTACATTGGGAAAACAAAATCTACAAGCTAAAAAGGTCTATTGAACGTGCTGTATTGATCAAACCAGTTGTAATGTGATTGCCAGCGTCCGCTTGTGCAATAATGAATTTATTTGCATGTCACCACTTTTACAGCCTCTATATTCTCAAGACCAGGCTTGTCAAGAAAACTAACAAATTGGCAAGTTTTAGCCAAAACACCCAGAGGCATTGTGCTTTCGATAAAAAGCTTGGTGAAGGTAAAAGTTGACACTGATAGATTTGTAAGGATATATTCAGTTTGACAGCTGTTTATTAAAGCTCAAGACTTTCTGACATTGGAGAAATAATTATGGTAGTTTGAAAATAGGGGTGAGTACATTTTTAAAAAAAAGTGGTGGTGGTGGTGGTGGGGGGGTTGCAAAATGATATAGAGTTTTATTTGTTTTTCTTTGAGTTTTTTATTTCTTTTTGTTTTGCAGACTTGCAACTCTTCATTTGTTGTTAGAGGACAGACTGGAACTGCCTCGTGTTGTTGTCTCTGCACAAATTGCTCCGGTGCTGTTAAAGTGAGCAGCTTTTGATCTGCAAACTGGCACGAGCAGTGTTACTTGTTTAACGTTGTTTCTGTTTATTGGCTTCCGAAACAAGCGAGATCCTGCTCAAAAAGCCGTACGCATAAATTGAACTGATTTTAAAGCACTTTTCAGTGTGAAAGGAAATGAGTTGTCCAGTCGAAAGCTATTCATGTCATATGCGAGATGGGTTAATTTTTCAAGGATAAACACTCACATACTTAAAATTAACAATAAGGTTATTAACAATGTATAAAGTTATGACTAATTATGTTAGTTGGCTTTTTAATGCCGATCGTGCCGACGATTCTAGATCCACTGAAAGGAATCAGGGGCACCCAACGGGCCAAATTAACCAAAAGCTTGAAGAAAGGCATTTTAAGTATCTTATGGTGTTTGAAGTCTGTTTAAAGTGATGTTTCCAAAAGCTAGAAGAAGTTCATCTGTTCGGATTCCCTAGCTGAAATTGTAACTGCCCGAAAATGTTAGGGAACAAAATCTTCCATTGAGAAAATGAAAGCCGAAATGAACTTGCCAAGAACTTTCTAGGGAACTATTTTCTTTCCGTAAATGCTAGTCGACGTTTTTGACTGCCAAAAGCAGCAATTTTGACCTTTTCGAAAGCCTCAGGGGCTATGATTTCCCAATTGCGAATCTTTTAGGCCACGTTTTAGCTACGAAAATCCGAGATCACTCTTATATCGACGCCGAAAGCACAAGGCGAATTACCCTCCACCGAACAGATATCTACCGAAACTTGCTGTTGGGTGCCCCTGAGGAATCCTTACAATGAAAACAAAAATGTGGTTTTTTTTTCCAAATCGCAGTTAAACCTTCTAAATTGTTTCTGTACGCAAAATAGCTTGGCCTGTCTCAAGGGTATTGTGCTGTCTTTATTTTCCAGTGTGATGTTTGCCACTGTTCTGGACGAGGCTGACGAGGAGACGATCAGTCGCTTGGTGCCCGTAATACTGGAGAGAGTTGGACTGTTGTACCCAGTGCAAAGCTACCAGCAGGAGATTCACGAGTATGGATACCAGAAAAGCTCTATTAAGCCCCTGGGGGCTTATTAGAGAGGGGGGACTTATTTCAAATCTTAAACACGCCATATTCGTTTTCAAATAGTTTTTCTCCAAAGCTCAAACAACTGCAGTGAAACTTTATCATTTTATAAAAGCAGCTAACTGTATTATGTGTTTGAGTGTATATTTGTTTAAAAACAAACCAACTGGGCCGCATGAAGTGGATTTCGTAAGAGGGAATGGGAGGGACTAATTACAAAATCTCGTGTCCTAAGAGGGGGGTGGGGATGGGTGGGGGGGAGGCTTATTAGAGATGGGGTCTTAGTTCAAAAACCGACTTCTAAACGGGGGGCTTATTAGAGAGGGGGGTCAATAGAGACGGGGGGTTTAATAGAGCTTTTACGGTAGGTTTCACTGCGCCAGTAAAAACCTGTAAAACTATCCCTTATTACGGTGGCGGGACTGTGCCTTACGAAACTTGTATTTTCTAGGTTGTTATCAGAGAGGTTGGTACAGCTGTGTCAGAAATACCCGAACCTGGTCATCCGATATCAACAGGATATTATGGACTTTGTTAGTGGACTGAAAAACCTTGGTCCGGCCAAAGAAAACTTTTTTGTTCACTTGGTAGGTTGATCCACCATTTTGCTAATGATCAGTTCCTGGTGAATTGTGGGTAGATCCAGTCCTTTGTGGGTCTCAAACGGTCAAAATTACAATTTATTACGTCCTAAAATGGCCGTTTGCCCCTACAAAGGACTGGATCCACCCAACAATTCACTAGAAAATGATCATTAGCAAAATGGTGTATTAGCTAAGAGTTAAAAGTTTTGTTTTATGGTAACTTTGATTTTGTTTATCAGTTAATTGGTCTCAACAGGAAGAAAATTAGAGGATAAAGGTTAAGCTTGTTCACTTAGCTAATAAAATTAATTCATCACGTCACGGAACATTGGACTACAAAGAAAAAACGAGTTGTCACAATTATTTCTAAATCAACTTTCGATTCTCATTCAGACCTTATTTTTAAAGAATTAGAGCTACTAAAACTTTCCGATATTAGACAACTAGAATTGGGTAAACTTATGTTTTCTCTTAACCATTCTCTTTTGCCTTCAAAGTTCAACAATTATTTTTCTTTAAACAAACTAGTCCATAGCTATGCTACTAGATACGCGAACGATTTTCACCTTTTTTTTTTTTGCAGAACAAACCTTCGTAAATTTTCTGTCAGTTTCCAAGGACCAACTTATTATAACTCTTTAGAAAATGATCTTAAAGAATCTAATTCTCTCCACTCATTCAAAACGAAATTGAAAAAAAATTATATGTGAATTATTAGTTAAAAATCTTAAAATAATAATAGTTATCTTTCTTCACATGTCTGATATTATTTTTATACTCATTGTTACATGTACCATATTTTATATTTTGTCAACTCAGTCTATGTATTTATTTAATTTACACTTACCCTTACTGAATTTACTTTCGATCCTGGCCTTACTGTTACTGTTAACTTTATTTTTACTCTTGGGGAGCCCAATGTCTATAAGCCTCATGGTTTCCTTTTGGGCTTCCTCGCCACTTTCATTTGCTTTGTGTAACTGTTTTGTTTCATCGTTATTTGTATTTTGTGGTAAAATAAATAAACAAACAACGCAAACAAAGAAAAAAATTGAATACCTCACGCGAGTTAAACTACCCATCACTGCACTGAGCCACTCCGAGAATAATGTGTTAGGTTCATGCGTGGATAAGGGATGTCAAAAGCGCCCTCACCCCTGTGTGGTGTTAAAGAAAGACAAGAATGTTTCTTTCGAAAAACAAGGTTTTTTTAGGTTTTTGGTACAAAATGAGGGAACACGTGCCACTTTTCATTTACATGCAGGTGTGGGTGATAGGAGAGTTTGCTTCATCTGCGCATGACAGTAGATGCACTGTTCAAAACATTGTGCAGTATTATGAGGTAAACGTCCTGTGTCTGTTGAGTGAGTGAGTGAGTTTTGTTCAGTTCCTCTAAAGATCGTTTAACTCATTGGACGTTTCTCGCTTAACGTTTGCAACAAACTCCCATTTTTGTTATGTTTTCATCTAGGCATTTGAAGCTTTAACCTACGAAGTAGTGATGCAGACTTCACCAGGGAAGGTGAGGTCATAACCTCTCCGGGTCCATCATGTGTCGTGTTATAGGAGTGGACGAAATTGAACTGTTTCTCTGGAACTTTCACCTCTCATTTTAAAAATTACAAAATGATTTCTCTTCTTTCGGGATTCTTCTGAGGTTAAGATTTTAAAATTGACGTTTCGGCCAGTTTACCTGGCCTTCTTCAGGAAACGTAGAAATATAAAGGGCACGGCAAGGTGACACTGAGTGGCATTTGCACTCACGCTATCAAAGAGTATGAATCAAACTATCACATTATCGATAAAAGTTTAAACTGGCATTCTCGTTCTGACTTCCGGGACTTCTCATTTGCTCGAGTATTTTCATTTGCATGTAGTTTCAAAGAGTTTCACTTCTCTTCTCTTACCTTTCCTGCTTCGCACAGGTCTCGTTTAGTGGAAGACTTGTTTCGGTTCTTATCACAACCTTGGCAAAGGTAGGAGTTCTGTTGTGAAACCAATTCTTAAACTATTGATTTGGCTGTCATTTGATATGCAATGATTTTGATGACTTTTTGTGATAGTTAGCAGCAGCCTGAGTGGGTAATTCGGGCAAGTATTGCAGTCATGCTGTGACTGCTGCTGTACATTACTGCATTCGAAAGAGCGACCCTGCTTAGTGCGACGTA
Source organism: Pachyseris speciosa (assembly GCA_016490735.1). Classification (NCBI taxonomy): domain Eukaryota; kingdom Metazoa; phylum Cnidaria; class Anthozoa; order Scleractinia; family Pachyseridae; genus Pachyseris; species Pachyseris speciosa. The sequence continues at coordinate 509,669 of JAEMWC010000042.1, read as the reverse complement.
TTTCAGAGTGATAAAGATTTCTAATCTGTTGAGAATTTTTTCCTGTAGCTTGCCTCAAGATGCCAGGATGTGATTCAAAGAGCCATTCTATGTTTGAGTAAAGTTGTGCGGCAGAAACCGGTAAGTCGTTATTCTTTGGCGAACATTTGCTGCCACGCGAGAAACTAATTACGTCTGGTTAGTCTTCTCTTAAAACATCTTTTTTAACATCATTTTTTATCTTAATGAATAAATTTTAACTTAGTGATAAAGCGCTATATAGATAACATGATTATGATTGTGATTGTGATTGTGATTAGAGCGGTTTTCAATTGAGTGTCGAAAGTAATTCTCGTTTTGCTTTGGTTTGCATTACTTCACTTTGTGATTGGCCAGGAAAACTCAGCCACTTTCTCAACCAATGAGAAGCAAAACCCAAACCAATCATGATTTGCACGCGCGTATTTTCCCGCGCTTTGCGCCGGCGACATGTAATTGCTTCGTATTTTGATTGGCTCATTGCACTGTTTACTTCTGTTGTGATTGGTCAGAGTAATTGCTTTGGTCTTGGTTTTACGACACTCAATTGAAAAGCGCTCTACAATGATTGTTATGATTTTGATGATGATGATGATTATTATATATCATTATCTTAAAGCTGATTGTACTATTTTTATCTTTTCCTTAGGAGCTTCTCTGTGACCCAGAGTGTTATCCTGATCTGCTAATACGAGCTCAGGAATTAATCAACCTTCTTAAACTACCGAAGTAAGCTGTTTTGATAAGAACTCAAGTTTGTCTACTTTGTCGGTTGTGTTAGGGTAGTTGTGTTAGTAGTTTATTTCCTCTCTTTTTGTTTCTCGACTTAGGGATTCTGTTCTAGTAATACCCCAATTTTTTTTTTGTGGTGGTTATTTTTCGTCGTGGTGTCCGCCGAGAGGCCCGTGCCCCTCTCGCCCAGAGAAAGAAACAATGACATAAGTAAAGAAATAAATTTTCTGATAGCGGCGGCCGGACTTGAACTCGCGACCTTCAGATCCCAACCTCGGCCCCTGATCCGATTGCGTTAATAAGACATCTCTTGCGGTTAGTAGAGAATTTTGTAGTCATTAGGTCGGTCACGCATCGTCTCTTTAAAAGCCTTTTCAATGTCCAAGGGTTACAGAGAAAAGAAACTGAATTACTCCAATGTACATCCCACAGCAAAGGAAATTTTTTGAAAGCGTTTATTTTGAGCAATATTTCACAACACAGATGAGTGGTAGTCCGATATTTTTTGTCAAATTCAGCAAACTCGAAGAATTTATTCCATCTTAACTAAAGCTATTCGGAAGACCGTAAGTGTTCTTAAACTGAACTTGTAGATTTGGTGGCCATACAATACAGGGGTCAGAGTCGAAAATCGCGAAAGCCTTTCTAAAAGAAGTGGTATACTCCAATGTACGTCTTATAGGAAACGAATTTATTTGAGCGTTCCCTTTGAGCCGGTTTTGAAGATAAACAAGTGATGGTGCAATACCGGAAGTGAAATGAACAACTGCGTGGCGTTGTTTGAACGTAGCTTAGTGTTGGAGTTATCGGTTATCGTCGAGAAACTAGTCAACGGATCTAAGGCGCAGATTTATACCAAATAAATAAATCTTGGATGGATGGATGGTCAAAAAGGCCGCTTTAAAATTCTCGAAGAATTTCTTGTTTTATTTTGTTTTTATTACTTACTCTGTTCAGCGTGGCGCCTGTGATACTGAGTCCGGATCCTGAAGTTTATAGCGGAAGGTACGTACAAAATTGTGAGAGATTTAATAGACCGCAAGATGGTCTGTTTCATTCTTCATTAAGTAATCTAAGTGTCCAACAAAGGACGAGCGAAAAAGCACCCAACGCGAGAACAGCTCTCGATGCGATGCAAAAAATCAGTATTAATGACTGGCTGTAAAAAGCTGGCAGAAACCATCAAGCGTCGAGATTTTTTATATTCTTAGCAAATACCAAACTAGTAGATAACTTTTTTCGCGACCTGTGATTGGCTACTCAGACTCCAGATATTTGCTGTTCTCTTCCCAGGAAGTTGCCTTGAATTTCGCCCGCGAGCCTTTCCGCCAGTTTGTAAGAAATAAAGCGGAAGATTGGGCTGGCTGACCAATGTTTTCGTCAATCTCCAGTGGGAATATCCCGTGAGGTTTTTTCCCGGGGACGGGTGATCAGCCCATCTCCTAATGCGTGTCATCTACCACTGTCCACCTCCCTTTCCGCGTACACAGTAATCGTTTAGTAACCAGTACACGTAAGTTCGCATGTTTCTGCAACTCCATGGCAACGCTATAGGTTTCCTGGTCGTATTTAATGGTTTAAAGAAAATACAAGCCATCGTGTTTGTGTCGTCTCGTTACAATTGGAAGAAACACTGGTAAAATTCTGAGAGAACTCGTAACAGCAGTGGAAAGACGAGAGTTGCTCCCAAGGCTTCTGCTCGTGTTTTGTGGACTAATGGCATCTATGAAAGTCTTTTTCTTCAAATCATATTTTAATCTCTTGATTGTGATCCTTTAGATGGCACAGGGATACCAACTCGTCTTTACCGCTGTTGCTTCGCACATGCGACACAATCCTTGCTTCATAGCACAGGACTATTGTGGATCTTATCCTGCATTACGCTGAAGCTTCCTGCCTCGCCCCCATGAAAGAGGCAGCGTGGGACGAGTGGCACCCACAATTCCCAGCGCAGTCCGCGTGACCATCTTCAACACAGCCATTTGCCCAAACTATAGAGTTTGCAGTCAAGTAGAAAATGGTAAAAATCATAAACAAAAGAGAGGTGTGGTATTCAGGGTTTACATGTTTAGCGAAGTGATCCAACAATCTTCACCAAGACACTGAATGCCACGGAATTTGCAGTTTGTGTATGAGACCTGAGAAAGTCAGGGTATTAAGAAAAATTGGTCTGATTCATTATATAAAGTCTTGGGATTCCAGTAAGCTGGTGATTGAAAAACTTACCAAGTTGAAACGAAAATACTACTTTTGTATGTTATAGTCTCAACTGTGACTTCGTGCTTCAAAAAACTTTGACAGAGTCGAGGGATATCGAAAGGGTTAAAAATTGACATTGGCTTTAAAACTACATCGGGACATTCGGTTGCTGCTGTAGCCTTCTTCAGATAAGATAGTAAATGACTAAAGGCTTCCCAGGTGTTATGTGAATAAAAAATAGACGAGAATGTGATAATGAATGTTTTAAGAAAAGAGTTTTTAAAATTCTTGGCGTGAGCTTTAAACAATAGCATAACAATTGTTAAGTTCCAAGATATTCTTGAGGTTTTCATATATGTTTTGGGAACGATATGCGTACATTGATTGAATTTGCATATCTGACGGAATCTTTCGATTTTTAACCATGCCTGTCAACAAACTAAATGTTTTTAAAGTCGAGAGATTTTGTTCCATTGTTTCGGTGTCAACCCTATCCAAAGAACGCGCTCAGCGGAATCTATAGGTGATTAATTTGGCCCGTCATTTATGGACACAAAAAGGCTGAAATTAGGTCTATTGTTATTTTTATCGAAGTACAGTGATATTTTTTAATTTATTATATGACTGGCTCTTTCGGCGGTCAAGATGAATCAATTCTCCTGCTGTGATTGGCTACCCGAGAGGTGAAGATGGAACCATCGTGACCGCTCGGGATATCCTGTTTGTCCCGCGTTTTACTGTCTTTTTATAGCGTCCTTTGAGTCATATAATAAATCCTTTATTGACCACGCTTGTTCGGTCAAGATGGCGGGATATTGGCCTCGTTCTTTTTTTGCGTGTTTATGGACCTCGACTTCGTCTTGGTCCATAAACACACCAAAAAAGAACTTGGCCAATATCCCGCCATCTTGACCTCACGCTTGGCCAATAACCCATATATATAACTTAAATATGTTCTGAAGAGCGATTTAAAATACCATTTTGCTAATGATCAGTTCCTGGTGAATAGTGGGTAGGTCCAGTCCTTTGTGGGGGCAAACGGTCAAAATTACAATTTCAAATTGCGTCCTAAAATGGCCGTTTACCCCCACAAAGGACTGGATCTACCCACAATTCACCAGGAACTGATCATTAGCAAAATGGTGTATTGAACCAAGGACATAATTATTAAGTAGATGTTAAACATTTCAGGAACACGACACAACGTTTGAGCTTAGAAAACGTGTTTCGGATGCTTCAGTTTCCCATCGTCAGTTCAAGGATGTTTACTACTTTGTAACTAGATATAAAGTTGGTAACAACGAAATGCTAATCAGTTGTAATTAGTACAAATAATAGCTGATTACAGTTAACGTGATGCGGATAAAATCTGAGAAAATACTACATAATACTTACAGCGAAATTTGCAGATTACAAATAATATGATACGGATGCAAATCTGTGAAAATATTACATAGCAAGGCAATATATAATAATTCTATGAAAATCAAACAGCGTAGTGATGATGAAAAATTAAAGTAAGAGTGTTACAATATAACATGTTTATAAGTTGTTTGATTGGCGCGGGTCTGTCGCATTCAATGTGAAGGGCTTTTTGATCTTGAGTTAGAAAATAGTGGGAGTTGCGTCCAAGATGGAAAAACCCCCGAACATAGATACTTACATGACTCTGGACCGTGCAAATGTTGGCAGATATGGGCATGACAATCCTAAAGTAGATGCTCGCGAACATGGGCGTACTTGTGCAGTGGTTGCGGCGTGTCTGAGTTTCTTGCAACTGGTAGCCACCATCACTCAAGATGATGTTAATCCTAGAACTCTTCAAGGAAAAGATGTGGACAGAAGAATGGTGTTTGCTGCATTTGAAAGTGGGATTGGAAAAGAAGAAGTTGCCAAATTTTGTGAGGTCCTCAATATGCCTTTTAATACGTCACCTGACACCTGGTACAGCCATGAAGAAACTCTTAGTGAAGCCTTTCAAGAGGAAACGAGCGAACCGCTACAAAAGAACTGTGCAGAAGCCAGAAAGCTTGCCATGCTTGAGGAAGGTATCGATGATGATGATGTTGTTACTACTGTAGATATTCCCATAAGTTTTGGTGGTACATGGTCGAAGCGTGGCTACACTGCCAACCACTGTATTGGCTTTGTGATATCGGCAGCTACAGGAAAAGTCCTGGATTTTGAAGTAATTTCTAAAGTGTGTCAACAATGTACTCTAATGAAGGCAAAAGTCGATGAGGCAGGTTTCAATGACTGGTATCAAGACCATATCTGTGAAGGGTCCTACAAAGGATCTAGCCCTAGCATGGAAATGGAATGTGCGAAGAGGCTTTGGGGGCGGAGTGAGAACAATTATGTCATACAAATGGATGATTTGTGACGGTGACTCTAAATCATACAATGCTATCTGGAATGTGTATGGTGCATGTGACACTTGTCACAAGTATGAAGCAATGGAACAATCTGACAAAGAACTCATTGCATGGAAAGTTCCTCCACTAAGCAACCTGATGGCAAACCTGAAAGGTAGAGATGGCCGACTAACCAAGAAAGCTATTGAAAAACTGAAAAACAAATTATGGAAAAGCTGTGCGTAACAATGTAAACAGAAACATAGCTTAAACGAGTGAGAAAGACAGTGCAGTAAAAAGATGCAAGTGGAGAAAAAAGCTGGCCTGTATCACTCCCTAAAAATTTCAAACCAAGAAAGGCACAAATAGTGTCCAGTTAATTCATGGTGTAAGTTCAAAAAAGGATTGCCTTGTCCAGACAAGCCACATCACCTGGATAGTGTTTTCAAGGAACCCCTTGAGAAAATCTATGATTGTTTGAGTGAGCCAGCACTCCTTATCAGATGTTTGCCTGGATAAACCCAGAATGCAAATGAGTCTGTCAACGCATTGGCATGGAACAGGTGTCCCAAGCATAAGTGGCATGGAAGAAAGCGAATTGTCATGGCTGCATCCTTTGCCACTTTGCACTTCAGTTGTGGTGCAACAAAAAAATTTGATGTCACGAGGAAAGCTGAAATCTCACCTGGCAAGCACAGTTGTGAAGGAAGGAAGATGAAGAGACAGTGGAAGAATTCAGCAAGCAGAGCACAGAGCTCAAGAAAAACACAAACAATATAGACTTGCACGAAGACAAGCTAAGCAGAGAGAAGAAGACATGCGTGTAACCCGGGAAGGCATAACCTACGAAGCTGGAGGTTTTGACGAAACAGAGTGAGTAAAAAGAGAAAGAACCAAAGAACCTTAGCATACCTTCAAGTAGGTGTGCTGTGATGCATAAAAGGCCATTTTAGGGAGTCATTGGTCTTACAAGTGACATTTAGATAAAACTTAAGTTTTAATTGGATTTTTCCAAAAATAGCTTTTTTTCGGGGTAATTTTGTTGGCTCCTCATATTTTTTGAAGAGTATTTCAGCTATTGATATCAAATTTGGTACAAAGATTGTTTATGTAATTATCTGCAACCTGGAAAATTGAATATTTGGTTCAATTTGGTGTACAGATTTTGTTTCGAAAAAAAATATGTGCAATAGTTTTCAGTTTGAAAGATCTGTTAATCGGAAGCAGGTGGTACATCGGGTTATAACCCCGTCATACTTTCACAATCTTCAACTCCAGAGATCATATTTCGAATAAGCGCCGCGTTGTTATTGACTGAAGGGTGTGGTGATAGGAATATATGGGTACAGTCAACTCAAATCTTACAGACAGAAAAATATAGACTTCAAATTGAAAGAAACTTGCGTTATTACGGACTCTTGCTTTTACAGACTTACCGACACATGTCCCGGTCCTGACAGTGTAATCAGTTTAAAATAAAAATAAAATAATAATAATAATAATAATAATAATAATAATAATAATAATAATAATAATAATAATAATAATGTCCTACCACATGGAACTCCTGCAGCTGGTGTGCTTGCTGGGAACAGGGAAAATCATGAGAAAAGTGCTGGACACTTAAGGACAGGCTTGATGGTCATGGTATGATCAGATGGTACAGGGCATCCTAGGCCACAGGCAGTGGCCCGATGTTCTGTATTATTTCCTGCATGAGCAGTGATTTATAATAATAATAATAATAATAATAATAATAATAATAATAATAATAATAATAATAATAATAAAGATAACAACATCACCATCATGTGGGACATGCCAGTCAATACTGATAGAACTATAACAGCGAACAGACCAGACATCATCGTTAAAGATTCAGAGAATTCCACCTGCAAACTGATTGATATAACATCCATCAGATAGAAACATCGCACTGAAGGAAACTGAAAAAAAAAGCAAGTGCAAAGACCTAGAACTAGAAATACAGAGAATGTGGCATATGAAAACTGTAGTGATCCCTGTGGTTGTTGGTGCGCTTGGTACAGTGAAGAAGGGTATGGTAGAAAACATCAAGAAAGTATCAGAGAGAGCTACTATGACAGAGATTCAAAAGATCTACATGCTGGGATCTGTGCGAATCCTCAAAAAGGTGCTCAGTGTATGACAGAATGATTGACTTGAGTGACTGATGCTCTAGGTGCATGGTTTGCGCCCAGCTGATGCACAAAAAGAACACCAGCAAAGACTGTGATAAAAGAGACAATAATAATAATAATAATAATAATAATAATAATAATAATAATAATAATAATAATAATAATAACCTGTTTAAGGTCAAAACAAAATGTACGATTCGGGGTAATAGTCCTTTAATAGCGAAAGACCGTAATAGCAGGGTGCTAGAAGTCCTTTCATTGATAACAGTTGCTTTATAATGATAACAGATCTTTATTTTCAGATTGACTTTATAACCAACTCTAGCACAGAAAATATTTGGACGAGCTGGACGAACCTATTAATGGCATGAAGACCAAAAAGTTGGTCTTAAAAGTTAAAAAAAAAAACCCACAACTAAAAGAGAAATTAGATCATTAAAATGGAAGAAATAAATTCTGCTGCTGTCTAAAATGCCGCTCGTTGTCCGTTATGACAAGAGTTAGATCAGTAGAATTGGACTGTCAGGACCGGAACAACGCCGCGGCGGCGCTTATTCGAAACATATGATCTCTGGAGTTAAAGATTGTGAAAGTATGAAGGGGTTACAGCCCGGCCGATGTACCACCTGATTCCGTCTGATCTCGCCTGTACACCAAATTGAACGTACCAAATAATAGAATTCACCTACGTTAGGATAACGTTGTCCGAGTCATAATACTAATTTCGAGATTCGTACAGGTCGTTCGAGAGTTATTACATTTTGCGTTATTACAATATGCGTTAGAAAAGTTATTACATTTTGCGTCGAAAAGTTATTACATTTTGCGTTGACTTCTTTTTATTACATTTTGCGTCTACGTTATTACATTTTGCGTTAGTATTACATTTTGCGGCGATTATTATTACATTTTGCGGCGTAACAGGTGCTTTTAAACGATGTTCATTTTCGTCTGAGATTTGCGGATTTTCTAAGCTCTCAGCCTCTTCAAGTTGATCTTGTTTCGTGTCTTCCACCTCAATAGCATCTTCCTTTTGCTTCATTAATTCTCTTTCGTTTTCTGAGACCACAACGAATAAGCCACGAAAAATGCCGCGCTCTCGTACCAATGAATCTTACGATCAAACAACGCGATCCTCAGAATCAAAACACTAATTATATACATCGTGGAGTCCCTGAAGAGTGGGTACCAGTTCAAACGCATCGTTAAACCAGCGCCAATACCGCATAAAGCTATGATGAACAGCGTGTTAAAGATAGTTGAGCCGACTATGGTCCCTAAACCGATATCTCCTTCGGTGGAAAATGCGGATATGATCGAGATGAACAACGTTGGTGCCGAACTACCAACAGCCATAAACGTCGCGCCGGCGACATCCGGTTTTAGCCCCAGACATCTGGTGGTGTAATTGAGAGATGCGACGAAGTAGTCGTCACAGACCACAGTGAGAGCGCAGAAGATGTGAAGGCAGATGATGAAGTGGACGGCTACTCCACCGTAAAATCTCTGCTCCTGGTTGAAGATATCAGGTGGAAATTCCTCAATTCTCGGTGGCTTACATGACTGATCTAATTTCACAGTTTTCGTTGGCTATTAGCGAAAGCTGGCCATAATAATACTCTGAATCCATGTTTGAGTGAAGTCGCGGCGACTACAAGTTTGACTTTCGGTGTACAACCAATTTACTTGTAAGTCACTGAATGCTCATTGTGGGAGGATTTCTCGCGTAGTACGCATGTAACTCTTGAAACTTTCTGCTTGAGTCGGTCCCTTAATTCGCCCCACTTATAATGCGAATCGGTTTCAACGATCTTCAATTAAGTAGAAATAAAGAGTTGAACCCCTTGCCATATCAACGTTGATCATTCAAATTTCTTTCGCTCGAAAAGGACGATCAATTTCTTTTAGTACAAAAAGCCCTGCATTTGCTTGCACTCTTCTTTGTTAAAGGCATTACCTAGTTGCCCGAGAAACTGCCTCAAAATGACAATTGGTTGTACATTCTCAAAGGATGACTGATTGACAAACATAAGCAGGTAATTAGACGGGTGTGTTGACCCGTAATTGGTTAACACTCTCCACTTGTTGTTCTTTGTCGTACTAAGAAGTAAATACTGACGACTGGTCCTACTTTGCTTTAGCATGAATATAACTTAATTTCCCCACCTACAGCACAATATCAAGAAAGTTGATTTTTGGTCATAATGACGAAAGTTTATTTTCTGACATGAACGTCGAGAGAGAGAAGAAGAAAAAAACTCTCTTCTCTCTCACACGTTAAATAATTAAATCTTTAAAACTGGGTAAAGAGGTTGGTGGGAAAAGGAACCCGATGCAAAGGCAATTAAGCTGCTACGAGAGCTATAATGAAACTAGAAAATTCAACTGTATCATAAGCTTTAAAACGTTTGATAAAGGGGCCGGTGTCGCTTGCGAAGTATCAGATTTGGCGAAACTCGCAAAATTTGCTCAGGAACAGTCTTAACTATTACTGATGGTTTAAAAAAATATATTTGTAAATATTTGTCTTATGGTAACTTCAGGTGTAACTTCGCGTAGGTCTCTAGTAAATTGAATTCATCTAGTCTCCGGGACTACAAAAGAAAAATCTGAATACACCACGTAAGTTGATTACCAGTCGCTGCACTGAGCTACTGGAAGAGTAATTTAGGTTCATGCGTGACGCGGGTCCTATATACTACTATGATTCAGGGACTGTCAAAAGCCCATTGTGTGGTGTTAAGGGAAGATGCAGCACGCGGTTTCTTTCTCTTTCGAAAAACAAGGAGATCTCATTCTTTTCGGAACAAAATTGTGGAACATTGAAGCGTTTGAAGATGTGCCATTTTTTCCTCAACAAGTGTGGGCCAAAGGAGAGTTTGTTTCATCTGCCTATGACAGTAGATGTAATGTTTAATAAATAAGCAGGAGTGTGTGATCAAGGACTTGATAAAAAACGAATTGCGAATTTATTGCAGGCTTCAAAGCTTCACTGTATATCTATCCATTCTTACATCAATATTTGGATTTTGGATTTCGGCCTAGAACATCGGGACGTAAAATTTAGCGATGTCTATATCAGATATAAAGCACCATTCAAAACATTGTGCCGTATTTTGAGGTAAACGACTGGTCTCTGTTGATGAGTGAATTGTGTTCACCTTGATTTCACTACATAGACAACCGTAAATTGTGTATCGCTTAACATTTAGTACGACTAATTTTTTTCTTCCCTTTTCATCTTGGCATTTGAAGCTTTAATCGGTACGAACTAGTAATGCAGACCGCACCAGGAAAGGTGAGGTCACAACTTATTTTGTTTCATCGCACACAATCTGTAAAATTGACCCGTTGATAGCAAGTGTACATGTTAGGGCGGGCGAAATTTTGCTTCTCACTTTTATGCGGCGTTTGATCGCTTGCACTTTCTTTGACTCACGCTTTCGCAATGTCAGTACGAGCAAAGTTTCGTCAGAATCGATGGAAGTCCCAACTCTCGCACTGGTTCGGGTCAAGTGCTCCAATACTCTCGTTTGCTTGTACTTTCAAGGAGTTTGTTGTATGATCCACCGATGTTCTCACTCCCAACAGGTCTGGTTTAGTCCTTCTCGGTTCCTTAATATCACCACCTTGGCAAATGTATAGGAGCTATCTTGCGAAGCTAATTCTTAGGATATTGAAATTGCAGTTTGCTACTTCACTGATTCACAAACAAGGTTGTAATATTATGACAAAGTTAGCATAAAGAGATCTGATTTTCACTAATTTTCACTATGGCATCATGTTGATCATGTACAGATAGTTGCACCGCCTTCTCTAATACATCGCATTTTTCAAGTACATTCAACATTGCTTGTGTTATGGATGTCTAGAAAAAGACGGCATAGAAAACCGACTACCTAGGAAATGATCCTAGGAGTTTGTTTCCTCGTAGGTCCGCTGGCTTGCATTAAATAACGGAGGACTTATTTGCATAAACGTTACTGGAATCTCGGTAAAATGTGAGGAGAAAAAAATATTCAATGGAGTGAAACTGTTTGCAAATACGTCATTGAAACAGAGACAGTACTTTAAGAAAGAGAGTAAGGTTTCTGCGGTCAGTTTCAAACTAAAATCACTCATCACTCAAAACGTAATGTCCAGAAATTGAGAAATTGTAGAAAAATAGTAAATAAACTACCTGTCAAAGTATCAGGGGTGTGATATCCCGTACTTGAGTTATTCAGCAAAATGTACCACTCAAAATTGCAGAATTTAGTAATGGAGCGGCCAGGGCACACGACAACCAGATTGAAAACATCTGGGGTTTAGTTTCGCCATATTAAAGCCTTTCGTCTCGCTGTTGAACTTAATTGCAAACATTCGTATAGACAGTTCTCTTTAACATATTAGTTGTTCAGACCTCAAAAACACATGGTGAATGGACAGTTTGGTGTACGTGATATAATCCATCAGGCGACATACTTCTTGTTGTGAGTTTTGTGCTATTTTTGGTTAGCGTTTGCGCAGAACCGCCGGAAGTGAGCTTTATGGATGAAACACGACGACGACGACAACGACGAAGAAAAACCAACGACATTTTTAGACTCGTGCGTTCCCTGGCGGGAAGCCCGAGTAATGACATGGGTTTTAGAGAGAAAGGCTCGATCCCCTTGCTGTGGTGGATTTTTTCCTTGTAGCTTGGCTCAAGATGTCAGGATGTGATCTGAAGGGCCATACTATGTTTGAGTGTTGTTGTTCGTTAGAAACTTCTGATTTTCTTGTGTTGTCGTTTGGTAAAGAGTCATTGCTACAAAACGAGCTTCCAGTGATGATAACAAGAACTTTTGCTTTGGTGTCGTCTTTTCTTGCACGTTTCGGTTTTACCTCGCTGTTACTGAAGATATTTCAGGGCAAATGAATAAAGGGGATTAGTTTCTAAAGAAACTGTGGTGCTGCGTCGGTGGGGGAGTGAAACACGAAAATTTGGTTTATCAACGGAATTGATAATGTAAATTGACCACCGTACAGGGATTCGATTAGCTGACGTTTCGAGCGTTAGGCCTTCGTCGGAGCGAATACAATCCGACGAAGGGCTAACGCTCGAAACGTCAGCTAATCGAATCCCTGTACGGTGGTCAATTTACATCATCAACAACGTTGATAAACCAGTATTTTAGGGCAAAGTGACCCAAAGAGGTTTACGCAATCATTGAGAGTCATGGAATTTTCCAACTTTCCATTTTCGGCCTGGCAAAGACAGGGCATTAAGATGATTAATCTGGGTCATGTTAAGTCATAAAACTGACAGGAAATAACACACAAACTGCGGTGATAAACATGACAAACGCATTGTTGGAAAACAAAAATAAAACTATATCGTTTAACTTGACGTTTCGTATGTTTCGACATACGTCTTCAGAAGTGACCGTTAAACGATATAGTTTTATTTTTGTTTTCCAACAATGCGTTTTATTGTCATGTTTATCACCGCAGTTTGTGTGTTATTTCTTGTTAAGCTACGATGGCCAAAGACAAAGAGTATTTACGATATGGAACTGACAGGTTTACGTTCGGGTTATTTTACGTGACCACTGAAAAACTTACTAAGTTGAAACGTAATATTATATTATTACATTTACGCGTTATTAGCTCAATTTTGATATTGTGGGATCGGATTTTAATAGTCTTGAAAAAGTCGTGGGGTTTTGTTGCTTGATGTCCAACGAAGGAGCAACCGAGAGGGCTGATCTATACGTAATTAGGTTGGTCATTTAGGGGCCGAAAAAAGATAATCAAAGTAGGGTTTATATTTATAGAAATACAACGTTTTGTAAACAGTATTTTATTTATATTGAAGTTACTTACTATATAGTTTAAATATATTCTAAAGAGCGATTTAATTGAACTTGGAACATTTAAATTGTAAAATAATAAACTGAAAGCGACGAGAAATACTTTCCTCTTAAAGAAGCGTCAACCTTAAAAAAAGTTAGAGTAAAATTTTACGTTGGGAAACTGGGAGTTGCAAAAACTAACAAATGTGTTATAAAATCGCTGACTAATGTTTGTCAGAAAAGGTACGAGCTGTTCTCGGATATTTTGAATAAGGGGACATCGCAGTAGTTTTAACACCTTAAAAATAACACAGAAAGCCTTGACAAAATTACCGAACTTTGACTTGACGAGACTAACCAGGGGCGGTTCCAGGATTTTTCTTAGTAGGGGGTGCACCATGTTTTACTTCAACACCAGTAAAACACATAGTTTTTCACAGATTATCAGAGTTATATTAGAAAACCGCATGTGATCTCGGGAATGGGGAGGGGGGGGGGGTGCGCACCCCCTGCACCCTGCCTTCCCTAGCTCCGCCCCTGCTGACTCTTTGGCTTCAGTTACGGCCGAAATTTTTGCAGGTTTTTTGTAATTTTGAAATCAGCATGAAATTTAAAAAAACATCAACAACAAAACAACCACCAGTTTGTTCTGTTTTTCAGTAGCAACAACTGAAGTTGCCAAACGTAATTTTTACCCGTAAATCTGTAGTCGACAGTTTATATTTACTATCATACTTAATCGCCAGTGAAAAAACCGAAACAAATTAGCCTGAAAAGAAGCCGGTTCTCTTTCTGAAAGTCTTGCTGGTATTCAACATGGCGGTGCAAAGGCAACTGTTGCAAATTTCATGACCTTGTAATCGGCCAAGTTCCCACTACAAAAACAATCTATGGGTAGACTAATACAGTTGCGGGATTGCGGGGACTCAGTTCTAGGCAGACAAGGAACTGATAAAAATGAGATTGTTTTATCTGCTTTGAGGGAAAAGCTGTTCCACACGAAGCTGACTTGAAAAGAACAATACTAATGGCCGAAAAATGCATATTGTTAGTTTATTTAGAGCGCCATTCTGAATATCGAGAAGAGCATGGTAACGAAGATGAGCGTCCTGGGAACGTCATGCATCCTCCTCTTCACGTGACGTTTCACAGCCACATTCTTGTGACGTATTCTTGTGGTGCCCAAGAGGCCCTTACCTGAACGGTCCCAACGCGGTGAAGGCTTAATTAAGGTCCATATCCTCGTAGTATAGCTTCAAGAGTTGGGCCTACTCGACACGTGACTTTTAAAAGGGGCGTTCTTGTGATGTCCAAGGCCCTTATTTGGCAAGTGCCCAGGGTGATGGGGGCTTAATTTTGGCGCATCTCCCCGCGGTAGAGCTTCCAGGATA